>BQNB010071580.1:0-13307 GCA_026074375.1 Tanacetum coccineum
GAACCAAGAATCACTTACACTTCATACTTGTCATATACGAATTCAAGTAGAAAAGAGGAGGAAGGAAAGGAAGAAGTTTAGAGAGAAGTTAGAGAGAAAAGAAAGAGTGGTTGATTGCACTATGTGAAATAAAGTTTACAAATGACAACCAACCCTTCTCCATGTATGGATAAGGGGTATTTATACCCTAAGCTAGGTCGGCCTCTATAAGGCTTTTCATGGGCCGTGGGTTTGACTTGGGTCGGGCTTGGGATTAATTTAGGCTTTAGCCCGATACATGTGCAATATTAGATTACATTAAATGAGCCCATTTACCCTTTCTAGCCTATTACAACATATAATTAAGTAAATACCTAGCTTCCATGATTAGTAGCCGAGCTTCTTTGTTCGACTTAATATTTTGAGGCTAACAATCTCCCCCGAAGTGAGGCTTTCTGCAGATTCTGAGCTTCCATATTCAAAAACATATTTTGAGGCTAACAATCTCCCCTAATGTGTGGTCTTTGAATTCCTACGGAGAGATCTTGAATCTTGTTTCTTTGAACTTTTTGCAATTGCTTTGTCGTTGAGTTCTTGAATCTTTGGTCTTTAGTATGTTGTAGGCTTGTTCCTGTATGTTATGTGATCTTTGATCTTGAGCCTTTGTCAGTGTCTTTCTACTTTATATTTTGTTTTGAGATCTCTAAATCTTTTCCTTGTTTGTCTTGATCATCTTTGCCACCTTGCGATCTTGTATCTTGACCAACATGCTCATACTTTGCATCATCTTGAAAGCTTGCTAACAATCTTTCTCGATAGACTAGATATCTTAAAAGAAGATCTTGCATTTCAGAGTTTGTGAAAGTCTTTGTCTTTGTATGAACTTGAGCTTTCTTGATTCTTGAATCTTGATGCCAATAGTATATCTTTGTAGTTTAAGCATGAGCATGTTGTAATGAATCCGACTCTGCTGGAATGAGGCTGTATCACCGTCGTTTGTACCTGCATTTTAAAGTTAGTGATAAACAGCAGATATGGACGAATATGGCTATGTCACTCGTCAAGATTCTGTTGCATTAACCTCTAGTTCCATAGGACCATTTTACAGTATAAATATTGTACCTGTGATTAGGTAGATTCAAAGAATCTCCTTGACATGATTTCTAGCTTAAAGTTTTAGATCCACTAACGCGTATGCATTAGATTTACCGTACTTGCTTGTTCTCAATACCAGAATGTCTCAAAGCAGACAACACAGTATGAGTGAATTAGATAGTTACTATCTTTCTAATTGAGTCGTCAATTCATTTACTGGACCAAATCGATATCCAGTTGACACAAGCTTGATTCATATAGAATCTCACAAGTCACCTACCGCAAAGCTGTTTGATGTTGACTCTGGAAGGATTTACATTCATCACTGTGAATACTAAAGAGTATCACTCTGAATTTTCTGGCAAAATCACAAAGATAATGTGTAGGACTCTTGTTAACAGCTTGTGAACTTGATGATGTTGAACAAGTGTTGTCATGGAATGTGTCCTAATGAGATTTATATTATTAATCTCTTGGCTCTGGACTCGATTAGTGCATTTTGGTTTTAGTAATCGGAGGCTGAAGTAGACTGCCACCTATTCAATATCAACTAACTCGGAGTGAGAAAGTCAATAGAAGTCGTGTGTATCTCCGTGACAAATGAGACAAGTATCTGTGGAGAGAAACTTGAATGGCTGGGAAGGGTTGTACAATGCATCACTGGGTCCATGATGTCTTATCTTCAATACCAGAATTCATCTTTATGAATCTGATAGATTATGTATTGACTCGGTTTCTGCCTAAAGTATGTAGAGTGCTGCTTTCTTTTCACCCTTTATTCATACATTTCTTTTTAATTCTTCAACCCCTTCAATGCTTACCAAGACGTCATTACTAACACCTTGTTGTGATTGTTCTAGTGTTAGCTCAATCTTAGTCGGCATTATTCCCATTCTCATTCATCTCCAATCATACCTAAGGACTGCTATTTCTAACTATAAAGTGTCATTGGGTAGATCTCTCCGGTTCTGGTTGGATCATAGGACTATTACCTAACCTAACCACCTTATGACTTCAGAATCGTCATGAATTAAGATGTTGTTGGGTATGAGATCGTAACCATAAAACCTTTTTCGAAGAGTATAAAGCCTTATGACTTCAAAGTGCTTTGAGTCGATTAGATCACTTATTATTTTCAAGATCATATTTTAATTACATTTCTCTCCTTATTTTAAATACTAATACACTTAGTTTTTGAAATACCATGTGATTAAAATTTGTCCTGAAAATCATGTGGGAAAAAATATTATTAGCATGAATTATATGGAACCTTTTCTTCTTGCTCCCCCTCAATTTTAGATATGTTTGACACCAAGAAAAAATGATACCAAGTTGTAAAATGAATATAAAATTAAGGTTGAGCTAGTGTCAAGCACACAATTTTGAAAGATTATGAATTGTCATTGAAGAATTCTTGAAAAATTATGCTCAGACACTGGATCATCTTATAACATACAATCTGTTGAGTTGTCATTATTATTACTGAGTTGTTATGAAGACTAGTGTAAATGTTTTGAATACCCAAAGAATTTAAGATCGTATCAAAAACATTAAAACATCTACTTTTTGAAAAACTCCTCCTCAAACATTGACTCATTTTGAAAATGACACCAAATGTAGAAGAATTGTCTTGTAAAACTAAAGATTATGAATCGTCAGTGAGAAATTCTTAAAAAATTATGTTTAACTTTTTTGAAAAACATCATGTTAGAAGACTTCTCTTCTAACGCTAAGGATAAGTGCACTGAAATGTACACTCTCCTTTGTCGTTCGGGTTCGAGTTGCAATCTGAGAGCGATTACAAGCCATAAAGAAAAAATAGAAATGACATGTTTTGAAAGCATTTGAAACTCTTGCTCGAACTTTATTTACACACCCGTGTCAATGTTAATCGACATTTCTAGGCACGTAAATGTTATGGATTCCAAGAGATGCCGAGAAGATTCTTTTTGGAAATTTTTTGTTTTTCTGATTTTGTATATTTCTTTTTGAAATTTTATATTTTTGTATTTGGTTTTATAGGTTTTATATTTTATATACAAAAATTAAAATAAAATAAAATAAAAATCAAAAAGTAAGTAAACTTTGAATCCCCTAGGAATTTTGTCTAACATATATCTCTTGTATCAAAGCTATCCCATGTAACCTTGGTCTCCTAGATATCACATTTTCTTTTATCCACACCTTGATTCTTTCTTTCTTTAGATTGAAAGGAGTACCTGCATTCAAATCAAGAGTTTGTTCCTCCTTAACATTGATGGATGTACCTGCACTTGAATCAAGAGTTTGTATACATTCATGAATATTAGTGATATATGTATTGGAACCATGTGGGGGTTCACTGTCAACCGTGGTTGTGCTAGAGGTGAATATCTTTCTAGTTGGAACCCATCTAAGACCAACACTGTTGAAAACTTTACCCGTCGGTTTCCACCTAAGACAAGATCTAGGAGTCATTGTTTTCTCATGCACAACGGAAGTCTTTTTGATTGAAAACCTATGTCCTTTCGGGGTCTGTCTTTTTGGTTTCTTTGCAACACTTATTTGCTCTACGGGTTTGTTTCTATTTGTTGTCTTATTGAATGGAACCTTAGCACGCGAGTTGACCTCATTCAGGAATTTTGTTACACGAGCATCATGATTTGCATTAAAGACACATTTCTGACATGTCGAGCAAACAAAATGTTTGAAGTCAAAAAAATTGCTAGAATTCCTAGAGTGGTCTGCTATGGGCACAGTCTTTATCATTACGCAACTACTCTTAGATGCAGGCCAATTCCTAGATGTTTGAGTATTGCTCCTAGGTTTTGGGTTGCAATCATTAGATGTGCTTTGTGATCTAGCAGAAGGCATCACACTAATTTTGGATTTCCTGCCTATTTCATGTGTCTGTTTCTTAGCTTCTTTTAGGTAGTGATTATGAACCATGTCATTTGAGCTATACCTAGATGGGCCAGGAGCAATCATGTGATGAGGTTTTGCACAAGCAGATTCTTTCCCCTTAGGCAAATAATGTGTAGTGACTGGTTTTGACAAATCGTTATTCACATCAACTTGGGAGGCAAACCGTGGCTTTGAAATTCTAGGTCGTTCAGACTTAAACGCGGTCAGTTGTCTAACAACTGATTGGTTTCTGTGTGGTTGTAACACTGGTTTCCCTATGATTGATGATTTTGCAAACTTAGTATTCACACTATTTCCTTTTAATTTTCTTAACTCATTTTTTAATGCTACAATGGCAAACCCCTGTTCCTGAAGTTGAGCTTTGAATTCATTATTTTTAGCAATCAAAGAAGTTGTGTGTTCTATAGTCTTCGCTCTCGTTGTCTTGATAGAATCAGAAGTTCTTTGTAATGCCTTTTCAAAGTCCTATTTTCCTTAAGTAATGTAGCCGCTTTATGTTTCAATTCAATGTTTATTGTTTCAATTACATCTATATCATGTTTAACCTTGGCTTCATTACTTTTCTCATCTAAAACTTGACTCTGTTGCCCTGATTTTAAAACATTGTTTTGCAATTGTAATTCAAGATTAATACAATGTGCTTCGAGTTTTGAAAAATCTTTTTGAAACTAGGCAACGGTCTTTTTGAGACAGATATTTTCAGATTCGAGAGATTGATTTGAGAGTTCAGTTATTTGGTTATCAGTTAATTTTGCAGGCAAAGGACGAATGTCATGACATTGTTCAGCATTCTGGTCAACCTCTCCGGCATTATTAAATCAGGTTGCATCAGTATGTGTTGTCTATAACAAATACATTATGATCAGCAATCAATTGTACCTTAGCCATTGGCTCTTCATCATATATGGGTCTGATATCTGCATCATCAGTATGTGCATCATTCCCTGGTCTGCTATTTGTATCTTGCTCTCCTGATGCTATCCTACTGTTTTTTGTGTTAACCATACTAGCATCCAATGCTTTACTCGTATCAACCTCTCCCTCTGTTGTATACATCTGTCTTTCATTCACTCTGCTGTCATACTCTCGTTTGTGCAGTTCTCTTTTATCAATCGACTTCTTAACATATTCCATGTGTTGGATCAGTGTATCACATAATTCTCGAATCTCGAGTTGAGTGTATTCTAGAAAGTACTTGCGTGTGATTACAACATATTCATCATCCAAATAAGTCTGTTATTTGATTAACTTTTGAAACTGTGTCTCGAGTAATTTAAAAGCAGCCATGGATTCAATCTCCTAAAATTCTTCTTTGTCAAGTTGTTTTTCAAATTGATCCACATTTAGGAACATTGTGCTTGTGAAGATCTCAACTATTTGACGAAAGAGTGTCGCAAATGCCCGTTTGAATCCTTCCTCGGTTCGAGTTCTTTTTAAGTCGTTGTTTGAAAGAAGCTTGAGGTGTGAACGAAGTCGTCAAAAGATACCATGCACTTTCTTTTTTTTACTTTGTCCTTGTTTTAGTTGGCATTTGTTTGTTTCTTCCAAATTCGAATACGAGATTAAAGTATCTTTCGTTTTCTATTTTATCGAAAATTAAGAAGTGAAAATTGATTTGTGATCTTAAGAGGTAAGTGATTGTTGTTGTGACTTGAGTACGGATTTCTAGTTCTGGTTTTTTACAACTCTTGATTAAACGGAGAAAATAAATAAGTATTTGCGGGGATTTTTACTAAATCAGAAGAAATCGTGAAAAATAGAATTGTTGTGGTGAAATCGTTGTTGTATTTGAAGTATTGGAAACTCTTCTTAACGATGGTGAGCTAAAGGATGCTCGGTTACTATACTTTCAACTTAAATGATTAACGGTTGATTAAGACACAAACAAGGACTAACGATGTAATTGAAATCCAAGTAAAGTGCTTAACGGTTATTAATTAAAGTTAAAGGGACTAACGGTGCAATAACAGTTCACTTTGGAGGACTAATATCTTATGTTAATGGCAAGTCGTATGGTCAACAAAAATAAAGAAGTAATCACAATGGTCGTACAAAATTTGTCGGTCGCGCTAATTCTGGCTGCTGTAGTGCGTTCATGTAGGAAAAGAAATAAAATGGTTGCACATGAAAAACAGAGGTAACATAAACTATGAAGCATTATAAAAATACTCATATAACTTTAGCATTTGAATGTTTAAGTTTGCAGGAGACATGGAATACGCACTTGATAAGAAGAACACAAGTATGCAGATGGATCATCTTGATGATATACAATTTTTCAGCTTTGTAAGTAGCAAATGGCACAGATAAAAAACTTAGTGACTTATAAATTGGGAGGCGGTTTTTAACAGCTTAAAGTAACTAATAATTTTTTATACTGAGTTCATTAGATAATTTATTACTAGAAGAAGAAGATATGGTAAATAAGTTACTTTAGTCTTCTATTATTAACGTTGGAAACTTGATTATGTAGGTGTTAAAGAGGGTGGAAACGGCAAAGTGGCATGGAGGATTTGGAATAGCGAGATGTTGGTTACCCTATTCGTATTGAAGATGTGACTGGACCAAGATCTGTTTAAGGTAAGCTCAACTAATTTTCTGGTTTAATCAATTATGTCTAATATCTTAGGGGTGTTTGGATTTGAATAAATGTTTATTACCATAATAACTTTTTGAATATATGTATAAGTAGAATTGGCTATTGTTCTGATTACTTTGATCTCTTAGGTCAAATATACGGTTTGAATTTTCTATAGCAGGCATATATATAGATTTTCTTTGAGCTGAAGATACATCCGATGTGGAACCCACTTAACAGTTACCCATTTGACCTATTTTTATACCCACGGGAAAATGCATAAAGCCGCACAATGACTAGCCTCACGTATGCGGAGATGGAGGAGGTATGTGAAATCTCTGCGAATAAACCTGATTGTGAACATATGGGCACGATCAGGCTTCGATGAGATCGAAGAGTTCTTTGAGTGATGGTTGAGTTGCCAAGCCTTAAATAACCTGTGTCAACACAAATGAAAATACTACGTTAAGTAAAGCTTGCGAATCACCTCCGGCGTGAGAGTAAGTATGTGCTTTGTATTTGGTAAAGTATGATAACGTAAGTAAGTGTGTGAAGAGTTCTAGCCATACCTGGAGCCCTTACCATCTATTTATAGGTGTAGAAATGAGATGGGACGAGGCTTAGCACAAAGACCGGTGATCGTGGGGGTGTCCTACGATTTAAGGGGTGATTCTTGGGGTTGTGTACCATGATCTCTATTTTGGCGGGAAGACCTTGATGGAGATGGAGAACGTGGGTTTGACTGTCTGACCTTTGCTCTAGTTTCGTCGAAGGCCCACCGCGAAGGGTGTAGGGCTTCGCGTGGCGGATTCCCATACTGGTAACCATCCCGAAGATGGTTTTACGCCACTCAAAACTATTCGAAGGTTATTGGTTGTAATTGGGAGAAGATCCTATTCGGGCTTCGAACCGGAGAGGAGAGTATGTCATCAAGCCCCCCAGTCGAATGTAATGTATACATCTATGTATGTATTGCTTTCGACTATCATTCACAAACAAGATCGAAGACCATGTTCCAAGTTGCATACACTAAACAGTGAAACCCACTTGCCCCGGGGTTAGTTGGGGGTTTTAAATGCAGATTACTCAACAGTCAGCCTTGGTTATCGTGAACTTCTTATCTTGATTTAAATTGAGTTTGAAATCAGAGAAGTCTCTGATCTCTTCCACGTGTGCGGTCTCACAGCTCTCTAGCTTCGCCTATATAAACGTCATTCCCAAACCCTTTTTTCCTTTTATCACCTCCATTATTCAGCTCTCTTCTTCTTGAAATATTCTTCGGCAAATCTAAGGTAAGAATTTCAAAAGCTATTTTTTAGTTATGAGTGCGAAGGATACCATAGCTGTGCAGCGTTGTGGTTTGTCAGCCAAGGAGTTGAATGAATTCCTTTCTTCCTATCCTATTCCTTCAGAGTATGATGTTATATTGCCCACATCTACTCAAAAAACCTATCTTCGACGCTTCATCCTGGTTATGTCGGCTTATAACACACATTTTTTTCTTTTGCCAACCTCCAGGTTATTATATTTTTTGTGAGGTCTTCGCGTATTTCAAAGTTCACATTTCCAGACTTAACCCCTTTGGTTGTGCCAAACTAACAACTTTCATCATTATGTGCAAAGCTTATGGTTGTGAACCCTCTGTTGACCTCTTTCGAGGTTTCTTCAATCTTTGTCGGGCTGGTAGCTGGCTAACTTTCCAAAAAAGGTCTGAAAAACACATTCCAAACCTTCTTCCCAAGGTCATTACTCGTATCGAGGGCTGGCATGAACGATTCTTCTTTGTTCAAGACTCCATTATCTCTTCCAAGTACCCACAACTTCTACTTGATGAAAACAGGCTTAATTTAAAATCCTTCAAAGATAAGCTCCCTCCAAATATAGATGAAAATCCTTATTTCCAGCGTCTTGGTCGATATCCTACAAGTGTTCGTGTGTTTGATGATCCCATTCTGTTTTTAGCTGGCCTTAAGCCTTCGTGGGAGTTTGGCCAACAACGGCCTGCGATCATTGTGGGCGGCAAGGGTATTTATCTTTCTCGATTATTCCTTTAGTCTTCTTTTTTGCTGATATATGATTTATTTCTTCGTTTTGCAGAGATGGCTTTCAGGAACTTTATCTATACCGAAGATGATGATGACCTTGCTTTTCTGCCTAAGGAGCCATCCCTAGGATTTGGTACTGGTTCCCCTTCTGCCTCAGTGAATACGGAGCTTCCTAAAGATGTTGAGGAGCCTGAAGTTCAGCCTGCAGAGATTACCGCAGATTCAGGGGAGAGTCTGAAAGCCGGTGTGTTTATTGTGCACCCTGGGAGTGTAGCTGCCCGCATCAAAGAGAGGAAGTGTAAAACGAGGGGAGGTTCTTCAAGGCCTCCTGTGAAGAGGAAACTAGCCTCCGGGTCATCAAGTTCTCATGTTGTACGTGCCAAAACCTCTGCTTCTAAGGATGATGCTCCTATTCTTTCCATATCTGATGATGATGAGGGTAAATTTCTAGTTCATTTAGTTCTCTCTGAAGGTATTGATTTGCTTATTCATCCTTTGTCATCTTTATATGTTCTTTAGGCCTCCCTGACTGTTTTGAGCTTAAAGATGCTAATGCCTGTCACCTGAAGATCTCCGCTATCACTCCACCAGCTTGGAAAGGTCATTTGGATAATCAAATGGATTTGGAACTACTTGATCTTCATGACCGCTGTTATGCGCGACAGGCTGTGGTGGATAATGCAGTTAACAAGAGGGCCCGTGAGTTTTTGCAGGTTATTGAGAAGATGAGAGGTGAAGCTGATGTTATCAAGGCTAGGGAAAGATCTCGTGAGGAGGAATGTGAAGAGCTTCGAGTCAAATGTGAAGCTGCTATGGCGGAGTTTGATCAGAATCCTGCTGTACTAGCTCTTCGAGAGAAGATTTCTTCGCTGACTGCCGATGTTAAAGAGCACAAAGGTAACCTTGATAGGATGATGCTAGAGAGCCAAAAATGGGCAGGCTACCAAGTGACCCTTTCGACCCTTGAGTCGAAGGTTGATTCCTTGGAGGCGGAGAAGGCTAGACTGGAGGCTGTTGAGGCGTCTCTTCGTAGAGAGGTTGAGGAGCTCAAGCAAGATAGGAGGGATGTAGTGTCAAAGGTCGTACCTTATGCTGCCATGGAGTTGGTGCATAGTGATGAGCTAGGCAGGCTTGTTGGTACGTTGGTGTCCTCCGCCATTACTTATGGACGCTGCAGAGCGTATGAGCAGGTTGCTGCCATGAAGGAGCCTTTTGACTTATCAAAGGCTAAAGGATATCGTTCTTCGTACAAGAAGGAGCATACTCAGGCTAGCAATGATTTTGCCACTGCTACGTTCCCTTGGCTGGACGAGTTCGTAGCAGATGCCGCAGCTCCGATTGAAGCTCTGTTGTCGAAGAAGCCTCCCACGTTACAGAAGCCTGCTCCTTCAAGGACCCAAATGCCTGTGCCTTCTTCCCAGAAGGCTACTCCGTCCTCTGCTCCATCTTCAAATCCAATGTCTCCTCCTGCTGATCTTGTGAAGCCCTCTCCATCTCCGTTTGAATGAAGGTCACCATGTTGGTGTTAATTTGGCCCCAAGGGTGGTGTGTACCCTTTGAACGTCTTTACTTTGATCCAGGCTTCGGCCTTTAAGACAATTTATCTTTGCAATGGTTCATGTTGGCCATTGTTTGAACAATGTGTGTCAACCTTTTTGGTTGTTTTTGAATGGTTACCCCTTTCTGAGGGTTGAATGTAGGGATGCAATCCCACCTTTTGTCGTATGTTGTGTTGTTATTCCTTTGGGGGCCCAGGTCTGATCCTCATATCATTTATTGCTGAATCATTTTGCTTTGTAAAGCAAAAGGCTCAAATGTTTTGTGCCCTTTTCGAAGGTAGGCTTCCCTTAGGAACCTGATTTGTTTTCCTCATGTTTGAGGTTTTAGGAGGACTTAGGTCTGACTCCTTTATGCGCTTTATCAGCGAAGGCTCATGTGTGGCCTTAAGTTGTGGACAAATGTATTGTGCCACTTTCAAAAGAAGGTTTCCCTTAGGAACCTGATTTGTTTTCCTCATGTTTGAGGTTTTAGGAGGACTTAGGTCTGACTCCTTTATGCGCTTTATCAGCGAAGGCTCATGTGTGGCCTTAAAATGTTTTTTTTGACTAATTGTCAATTGTCAGATGAAGGGTTTCGATCCGCTTTATTATGTCCTCAAGGCTAAAAGAAGCAATGAGGAAAGTTAATGTGAATTTTATGGATGTCTTAGTTTTGTAGGGCTTATGTGTGGCCCTACGACATCCTTTCGAACATTGAACTTAATATTAGGCTCAAGTGTGGCCTTATGACATAAGTACTTCAGAATCAACCTTCTTCATTTGATTCGATCCCTTGGTGCCCCAAATGAGGGGGAGTATACATCAAGGGGGAGTCTTGGCATCATCGAATTCTTTCTCTCTACATCTCGACGATTAACCTTTTTGGATTCGACAAAAAGGGGGAGAAATGGATTAAAACTCATTAATAACTTGAAAATTTTATTTTTATACAAAATGAGTTTATATTTTGTCATCATCAAAAAGGGAGAGATTGTTAATACAAATAATGCTTAAAAACGTTATTTATATTTTTCGACTCCTCTACGTTTTGAAGATGACAAAATGTAAAAACATTCACGATAAAAATAAACGTTTACATGTTGTTAATCGTAAACTTTCATTTCGACATAAATCACTTAAGGTATGGATAAACAAATCATTAAACTTAATTAGTGATCAAGAAAATAATTTTTCTTCTTAATCCATCACATTTCTACAAAACTATATTTTTATAAAATTACACAAAATAGTTTTGTTAAATAAAAATAATGTTTTATTTAAAAACATAAATTTTGAATTCAGTTTTTTCCCCCAAAACAAAAAACAACATACCAGGATAAACCTTCCTCACAAAAGGACAAAAATTGAAGCGTCAGTCTAGGGGCGGCCCCCAGATATATCTGGGGTCGCCGGGACCGCCACCAGATGACCGTTGGGTTTTTTCGGCTATAAATACTGCACTATTCTCAGCAGAAAAACAGACCTCTTGCACGAATTTTTGATAACATCAAATATTTAATACTTTTTGGTGGCAAAATACCCCTTATATTACCTGCAAATGTTTCACTAACACTCGAAAACGAGACATTTTCTATCATTTTGTAGTTTTCAGGTGAAATACATGAAAGTGACAAGAAACAAGGAAAAAAGGACTCAAAGTGTAATTTTTTGAAGAATGTTACGGCGTAACACCAAACATGGTTACACCGTAATATAAATTAAGCAAGTACGAAGATCAAGGACAATGTTATGACGTAACACCATATCTAGTTACGCCGTAACCATGTATTTGGAAGGAAATTTTGCCAAAGTTAGAGTTACGGCGTAACACCATATCCAGTTACGTTGTAACCATGAAAATCTACAAATATGGAAGGAAGATCACATACTTATGGACATTATTTGAAGGTTTCGACGTAACACAATATCTGGTTACGCCGTAACAAGTGCTTAAATATGGAATGTCGTGTAAGAAAGTTACGGCGTAACACCTTTATCAGTTACGCCGTAACAGGTTCGATACCTATAAATAGAGGCCTCATTCAAGCTATTCCGACATCACTTCCTCCACAGCCAATTAAAGAGGCGACAAAGTCTTCCAACCTTCGAAAAATTCTACCTGGAGTCCAAGGGATATCACACTTTACTTACTTTTTGTATTTAATCGTTCAAATATAAATACTGTAAGAATTATGAGTTTTCAATCTATGATTTCTTCTATTTCTTGCTGTGTTTCTATTACCATGAGCGGCTAAGCACTTAAAGTGCTGGCCTAGTTACGTAATTACTGTTGTTATGATGTTTGTTTCCTGTTAGATTGTGGTTTCATTGGATATTCCTTGACTATCGTGTAACCCTGAGTTTTGGTAGTACAGGTGGTTTGGACCTGGCTTGCCCCATTATTAGATTATCTAGTCAATATAGGATCTAACGGGTACTAGGGAGGATCACTAACTCCTTACCTAGTGTAAGAACTAATCGGTCATCGCACTTATCACTCAATATACTTAAAAAGCACAAGAGCTCTTATCTTTATAGGTTATTAGATATGTTTTGGGAATAGTTGAAATTAATCACAACAACTTGGATAACCTACCTCCTAGATGATTTGGGACTGATTCGGAATCGCAGAAAGTATAAGATAGACTAAATATGCACATTCAAGTCTATCGACCTTAGAAACCACTAATGAAACCATAGTTTAACATTGCACAGGAAATCGTTTTCATAGAAATAGTAATGAAGTAACTAGGTTAACATGTTTTCTCTCTAGATATCTCCAACTCTTTTAATTTCCAGTTATTTATTTTATTGTTAGTTATTTCAAATTAACTCAAAAACCATTTTTTAAACGTGACATTTCAAATTTAAACTAATTACAACTTAGCTCTTGGGACGACCTCAGATTTACCATTCTATACTACCCACGATCAGGTTCTCTGCCCGTTAGTGCGTTGTCAGGTAGATCGAGTTTTATAAATTTAAAACTTGGTAAAAATATATTTTAAAATAAAATAAACATCACTCATCTCATCCCTCTCATTACCTTTATTTTCACACAACAAATACACCGCCTGCTACACACACATTGTAGGATCGATATTCCTTAATGAAACACTGATATACTGTCAACTATGCGGAATCTAGTTGGCAGTACTTAAGAAGAAC
>BQNB010071580.1:16536-32720 GCA_026074375.1 Tanacetum coccineum
GAAATAATAGCAAGCCATTTTTGGCATGTTTTAAAAGCTTTTGAACTTCTGCTCGAACTTCATTTACAGCCTCGTATCATTATTAAATGACATTTCTAAGGCCGTAAATGTTATCGATTTTCAGAAGACATGCCAGAGATACATATTTTTTTTTTTTCTTTTTTATTTTTTATTTTCATTTTGAAAAATTTATATAAAAGAAAAATATTTTAATGTTTTTATGTTTTCTTATGTACATATGATACAGGATATACCGCGAGTAACCACCTTTACTCGTCCTCTTCCTCTGACAGACGTTTTAGCATTTCCGAAGACATGCTTCTCATGCCGAGATTTTCGATCAAGAAATTGAATCTTTCTCTTGGCAAGGGTTTTGTAAAAATGTCAGCCAGTTGATATTCCATCCGAACAAAATAAAGTTCCACTATTCCATTATTCACCTGCTCCTTTATAAAATGGTAGCGTACATCGATGTGCTTTGCTCTTGAGTGTTGAACGTTGTTGCAGCATAGAGCAATTGCACTTTTGTTGTCGCAGTATAGAGGAATCTTATTGAATTGAAATCCATAATCTGTTAGCTGTGAACGCATCCACAGGATTAGAGCATAACACCCAGATAAGTCAATATATTCAGCCTCTGTACTCAAGGTCATAATGCTCTTTTATTTCTTGGAAAACCAGCTAACAAGTTTATCACCTAAGAATTGAGCGCTTCCCGATGTACTGCGTCTAGTGTCCTGACACCACGCGTGATTTGCGTCTGAATATGCTGTTAGAGACATACCAGTATCCTTCGAGTACTAGAGACCCATGTTAATGGTTCCCTTTAGGTATCGAAAGATGTGCTTGACCGCATGGAGGTGCTTTCGATAGGGCTTTTTGTTGATACGGGCCATAAGCAGACTGCTATAAATAAGGTCGGGTCTACTGTGATGTCAGTTAAATGAGGATCCATCATGCTTCACGGGTAAGTGTGTAGCATCGACTGGTGTCCCCTGTAGATCTTCATCTAGTTTATTCTTTTCCACCATAGGCGTGTCTACAGAATCACTAGTTAGGAAATCATATTTTTTAATAATTTTAGAAGCATATTTTGATTGGTTTAGGAAGATGCCTCTAGGACTTTAAGAAATTTGTAATCCTAAAAATAATGACATATGCCCCATCATTGACATCTTGAACTTAGTGGACATCGAATTAGCAAACTCATTACACAAATCAATATTAGTGGATGCAAATATTATATCGTCAACATAAATTTATACCAATAATAAGTCGTTTCCTGCTTTTCGTATGAAGAGTGTCAGATCAACTCCACCTTTAGAGAAATGTTGTGAAATGAGAAAACTTGACAACATGTCGTACCATGCACGTGGTGCTTGTTTGAGACCGTACAAGGCCTTTTTAAGCTTATACACATGCGATGGGTTGTCCTGATCCACAAATCCTTCTGGTTAAGAAACGTAGACCTTTACTTTGAGCTCGCCATTTAAGAAAGCCGTTCTGACATCCATTTGGAAAATCGTCATATTCTAGTTGGCTGCATTTGCTACGAAGATACGGATGGACTCTATTCTTGCAACCGTTGTAAATGATTCCTCAAAATCGATTCCTTCCTCTTGCATGAATCCCTGAGCAACTAATCTAGCCTTATTCTTTGGTACCCCGCCAAATTCGTTCGTCTTTACCTTATAAATCCATTTAAGTTTGATCAGCATGACTTTATCTAGACACGGTACCAATTCCCAAACTTGTAGCCTTTCAAATTCATGAATTTCTTCTTGCATTGCATCGATACATGACGGTTCGGTCATTGCTTGTTTGAAGTTCTTTGGTTTGACTGAAGTTAGGAAGGCATCAAAATAACACCACATGGCATCAGTCTGTAGTTGCTTTCTGGTGGATACAAAGCGAGAAGGATCTCTGATTACATTTTATATTAGATGATTTTTAGTCCATTTACCAAGTGATTCGAATAGAGTGTGGATTGGTCTCACATTAGATGACGATCCTTGAGAAGTCGAGTCTTCAAGAGATTTGTGAAGTGGATCATCATGAAAATATGGTATTTTTGGTGATTCTTCAAAAACTTAAGAAATAATTAAAGAATGTTCTTGATCTTGTGTTGATGGGATACCTGTTGATGGAGCATCTTGGTCAATTGACGTAGACACAGGTGAATTGGCTAAATCAACAACTCTTGGTACAACAACTAGAACTAGAGAGACAACAATTGTTGGAGGATTAAAGTATTCATCGAACACAGGTTGGAACAAAAGATCCCAATCATCTTTAAGAGGTAGATTATAAGGTTGTTGAGGAATAAGGTTTGTAACGAGTCCTAAACTAGATGTTGCAGGAGTCAATAATTGAAGCCCAGGTCCTAAACCAAGTTGTTCAGAAGCCATTGCCGTTCAAGCTTCTTCAAAACGACATGGGCATGGTTTAAATGATTTTTTAGGGTACAATCAGTTGTTATTTTGGTGCTCTGTAGCTTTCTTTCTTGGGTTCATATCTAATGAAAATACCTATATTGGCTTTAGCTTGAAGTTTGCCCAATTCTTCACTATCATTGTTTGGATATCAAAGTGCTCCAAAGACATGAAGGCAAGATAGATCGGGTTTTCTGTCATGTAAGTGCTCATAAGGAGTTTTTCCATGGCGACGCCGTATAATGGATCAGTTTTAGGTGTAACATGCGGTAACGCCTTCCTCGGCCGCATAGAATAAACACAAGGCTGCTTTTGCGTAGATTAACATTGTTTCGGCGGCTCATTAAGTGTACGATTTCACCTTTTCTATGACACTCAATTTCTGTTGTGGAGATCACGCAACTGATGTTTCATGGGAGATACCAACACTCTCACAATAGCTACGCAGAGTTTGATTGACAAACTTGGTTCCATTATCTGTATGAATGTTCCTGACAGGCGTATTTAATCTAACTTGTATCATCTTTTGAAACATGATTATGAAATCAGGAGCTTCATCTTTTGATGCTAAAAAACTGCACCATGTTGAACCGAGATGAGAGTTATAATCTACAATGAGAGGATGTACTTTTTCCTATTTATACTTGCAACACGCATAGGCCTACAAAGATCCTTATGCAAAAGATATAGTTTTTCCTAATTGGTGTCTTCAGATTCAGGTTTATGTGATTGTTTCTTGCTTTTTCCCATTGCACATGTCAAACATAGATGATCTTTTTCAAATTTCAATTTGGGAAGACCTCGTACGAGAACATTTTTAGCCAAAATGATTTAATAGCCACTCAAAGTTTCAAATGTGACCAATCATCGGTTGTTTTGTCATAAACCAGGATTTGGTCTTTGAGGTTTGGTCAGATGGACCACAAATTGGAGAAGACGTCATCATATCCTTAATTGACAATGTATAAAGGTTGGTTTCCCAAAATTGTAAGAGTAAATCATCACCTTCCAGATTACAAACAAAGCACGTGTATTTTCTGAAAGCTACTTCAAGATCTGAGTCGCAGAATTGACCAACAGAGAATATATTGTGTCCTAACCCTTCCACATAATAAACTTTGAAATCTTGATATTTCCTATATGATTAGTCACATTACCTCATCATCTTTGCAATTACGTATTATCGAACCTTAAAAATACCGATGAAAAACTTGTATACTGAAATTGGTGATCTTGAGAGAGCGATCTCCAGTCATGTGCTTGAGAGCATACGGGGTCCAAATACCATCAAAACATTTGACAACCTGAGATCGACAAGCGAAGAAGAAGATGAAGCAACTGAAAGTATTAGATCCCCGAGATGTATCGAGTTCTGTTTTGTTATAAATCATAGATTTTGCAATCTTAGGTTTGCTATTAGAACCGTTAGTCTTAGGTACCTTGGGTCTCCTAGCATAAACCTTAGTTACTACAGATTCTTGTGCAATTACTTCTAGAGGAATGGGTTCCCTAAGAGGCACTTTATTAGTGGCGGTAATCCTAGTTAAAGGGTACGTATTTCCGACTAATGTGAAAGTCCTTCTTGTGGGTCTCCAGTTATATCCAATTTTAGTAAACACTTTTCCTGTAGGTTTCCATTCTTCTTTCTTTTTAGCTTTCTTAACAGACTTAGATTTGGAACTCGCATTCATATCAGAAACAAATTCAAGAAAGCACAATTCATGTCTAGCATCAAACATAGAACTATTACATTTAACGCACATTAGCTCAGAATTTGTATTTAATTTGGAATGCTGCACATTTGCATTTCCAGATGGTTCAACAACACAATTCGATTTATTCAAACTAGACTTAACTATCCTAGAGTGGTCTTCTACTTTATTCTTCTTCTGGGTACTACTTGAAATCTGCAGGATCCTATCATTCTTTGTATTGTCTGTAGACTTTGACCTGCTAGATTTAGTAGAACGGGCCTTACCTTGGTTATAAGGTTGACACATACTTGTTAGTGGTCTATTTTGTCTTTGTTTGGGAAGAGCCTAACTGTTTTTAGGATGTGCTTAATGATATGACGGGTTTAGCAAACCTAACTGTTTTTTTGTTGATAGGCGTGACAGCAACTAATTTCTTACTATGTTTGTGAATATCAGGGAAAGTATCTCTAACATATCCTAGCAACTCTTGAATCAGCTTAAACCTACTTACATGCATGAGTAAGTGCACTATCTAAAGTTTTTGTATTAGCTTGTTTCAACTATCACCCACATCCAATCCTCAATAAACCACTAAATCAACCTTAATACACATATCTAAACCCACAACAACCACACCAACTTATCCCCATAACCAATTACCATCAACCCCCAACATTCTCCCACTACCTACCATCCCAAATCCCCAATTATCCAATACCCCAAATACAAATCCAAATCCAACCCATCACCAAAAAACAATCATAAAACATCCCCCCCCCAAACCATTCTACTATTCTTCCCAAAACCTCACCTTAACAAATCCCCATCCAAAATCAAACCAATCAACACCCATAACCTCCATAACAAACACACCTCCCCCTATATTAACCAATCCACCACTCTAAAAAACACCTTAACAAAACCCATCACCAACAACTCACAACTAAAATACCCAAACATAAACCCCCAACACCTAATCATTACACCCAACCAACACATACCAAAAACCAAATAAATAATATTCTAAAACATCCCCTAAACAATAAATCAAAACCCAACAACCCAATAATTTACAAAATCAACCCTCACCCAAACCAAAATAACCCCAACCCCACCCATCACCCATCCTTAACCCTAAATCAACCCCTCATATAAACAACAAAATCCCCCAAACAAACTCAATCTAATCACAATCCCTATAACACACTCACATCCTATAATAACCTAAACTCCCACCAAAATCCCTCTACCACACACTCAACAACATACTACACCGTTGATACTCTCTCTACTCATCATCCCCCCACTCCTGTGCAATTATGATGAGAATAACATAATCCACCTCACCCCCAACCCATGTGTATTCTACACACCCACTCTATGTTCAGATCACCATCACAAGTGTGTAACTCCTACCCACCATACCAGAGACCACCACTTACTCATCACCATGAATCTCGTTCCCTGATCATGCATCTCTACGCCTCCGTCTCTGTTCTCATCACATCTCCTACCCGAGTCTGTCCTAGACCGCAACCTTCTCAACTCTACAACAAACCTGTTATCATCTACAATCAGGAGTAGTCTCCCGCTCCACCCGATACCAACATCATCTGTACACCCTCGCCTCACCTGTCCACATCAATTTAATGCACTACACATATGTCGTCATATCACCCTCGCCTCTTTTCACGAAGAATGTACTGTCTTGTAGATGCTCGTCATCAGATCCACTCTCTCTCACAAAACTTCCATTATTGTAATAGAAGTGTATGTGGTCCACAGAGCTCCCAGAATCAACAAATCCTGGTGTGCTAACACACCAGTGTTACCTGACTGCCTCGCATAGTACTGAGATCATGTAATCGCCCTCTCAAATGTCTCACATAACCCTGCTAGTCCATACTGAATAGTGTCTACACTTGCTATCTCAAAAGTTGAACTTCTATCCCTAATAAAGCTTGTGTAACAGCCCATATCACACTATCTGATTGAACTTGACCCGTCACCCGTCCTCCAATGTGTGACCCCCTAGACACACTCTCCCCCAACCAACATTACAAAACCTTACATAAACTCCACCATTCCAACAAACAAAATCCCCCCCCCAAACTATATAACCCCCCCCCACAACAACACCAAAGAGACATCGAACCACTCCTTCAATCCTTAATGCAGTGTCTCCTCTACCCAGAAGATCTCAAGAACACAGAGAGTGAGATATACACACTCAATCCCTCAAATATACTCACATACATCTATCTTAGTCAACCTGATTTGAGCCTAGTGTTGAGTCACAACTCAGTCAAATCATAATATACTCCCGCCCTTAAATATAATAAACCCCCTTCACCAACTTCCTAACCCATCTTATGTCTACCAACCAAAATGTCCTCGTGTGTCTCCAAAATCTATCCCTCGCTGACCAACCTCACAGTTTGATACTATATCACTCAGTGCCACCTTAAATTTCTAGATGTCTTGTAGAACATCAGATCTCAACATTCAAAACTAGTGTCACTCGTGTGCGTAATATTATCCTCAGACACACCTCTCTGTACATATGTAATTCTATGTTCTTGTGAATGTGTCCTTGCTACTTGTGTCGACTGTATACGAGACACACAATCTATTGCCCCAAACCTCAACCACTCACAAACCAGTGTCTCGTGATACTGATAATACTCTAAGAAACTGAACTCAAGAACGACATAAACAGATAACACATTTACTAGACGTGTGACTCACCATTACTAGCACGACAGAGTGTAGAGAGATCAGTGCAACGTCACATCCACATACTCTACACCAACAATAGAGAGAGTCATCATCTCTTGCAATAAAAAAAACACTTCCACAACCAAGTTCTCCGCTCCACTCGTGCCAATCTGTCAGAACTCCTGTGTCTCGAGACTATCTAGACATATGTCTACCCCCAACATCGCGCTTGTCCTCTCCTAAGAATTAGATGTCACATCCCAACAACTGCACTACCCAATTGACAAAGTCCAACAAAACATGTGTACCAATCCACTCTCACATCCACCCAATACCCACACCTCACCTAGACAACCATACAAGAGACACTTGTGTCACCAACCCCATCACACCAATGCAACGTGTGTGCACAAGTAAACTAGAGACTGATGCACAGCCACAAATAATGATCAGAGTCAGTATTGTCTCCCTACCTATGTCTATGTGCTACCCAAGTACTAGAACACCCGTGAATTAGATGATGATAAACACCACTCCCCCAATATTAAACATATTCCAGACATCCCTCTAGACTCACGTACTGTCCTCAGAATAAATGTGTGTACACCCCGTATAAATTAGTGTCAATCGGACATCAAAATCAACCACACATACCAAGTTCATAACAGCGTTAAGTATCATAGTGACACAAATGTTAAAATCATCACACATCCAATTGTGTCAAGCCAGTGAAAAGATTGTGTGTCACCAGAACACCTAACCAAAAATACAGTAACAAGAAAAACAACAGCTACTGATAAGATATATACTATCTGCCAAGAAGTTGAAGAAGAGCTAAATCTACGAGAATATAATCTAGAAATACCCTGCTCATAACTACCCCTACAATGACTAATTAGAGAGAACCTATGATGTATAAACTACACGTTCAACTGTAGCCAAAACCAAATCTATCATACCTCGTGAAATAAACATCACTAACCAAACCAAACCCCCACCCCCCCCATAATCCAAAAAACAACCACAACACACCCACCCATATGAGCAAGACCCTAGTCCATAGAACAAACCTGAGCAGTGTTATATAAGACCACTAAAGCCTAACGCAGATCTATAACACCTATAATCACACAGAGTACACATTAAAGCTAGTCAATCTGTATACATGTAGAGTGTAATCCACCCTTTCACATTAAATATTAAACAATGTAAAGAATTACATCACCAAATTACATGTCCTATATATACACCACTAGTGTCTCCACTACTGCCATCTCTATGTAAGCTCTTCATACCAAAGATCTGTCACTAGACGCGCACCTACCTGCCCATCCTCTGCCAATGTGTATAGTCTCACTATAGTGTATCGTCCCAGCACAACATACTATGTGTCAAAAAATGAGACTCACCTACAATCTGACTTCCTCCTACCTTCAAAGCTCTAGAACATCCTCCTAGTATATAACAAACTCATCCACAACCAACTGCTCGTCTAAATAAGACGTTGTCACTCACCTTTGACCGATGAATGTGTGAGTGTCAAATCGATCGTCTGTCATCCGCATGTGTACCCTCTTGACCATCCCCTCCTCAAAAAATATAAACACTAATAACACATCTTAACTTCCATAAATCAAACCCAAAAAAACACAACACATTCACCAAACCCCTCATCTAAAAACCACCAACACCAACACAATCCCCCAAATCAACTCCAAAACACAAACACCTATCAAACTCTATCTTTACCACCTCTCCCCAAACATCAAATACCAATCCCCCATTCCCCAAACTCCCATCCATTTCACACCTCTCTACCACCCCCTACCTCCTCCACCCCCCCCCCCCCCCCCCCCCCCCCCCCCCCCCCCCCCCCCCCCCCCCCCCCCCCCCCCCCCCCCCCCCCCCCCCCCCCCCCCCCCCCCCCCCCCCCACCTCCACCCCCACACATCAATCACCTCAATCCTACATATACACTCCATAATATACCCATTCCCACATCCCCCACTTTACATCCCCCCAAACACCAACACCACAGCCTCCCAAAACCCCCCCACCAATATCAACCCCCCCCCCTCCCAAACACCCACCCCCCCTAATCACCCAAAACCACAACTTCAATTTCCAATACAACCCCATTATACCAACCCCAATCCCTTAAACCCCCCCAACCCCACAAATAATCCCATCCCAACAATCACAACCATCTCCATAACTCCCAATAACCCTCCTACACACCTCCTCACACACTCCCAAAATACAACCATCCCACAACATCTTCATTCCCCTAAGTTGCCTCATACCACCTCGTGCTCACCTCCCTCTGTCTATAGAATCTGCGTAATGTCGCACACTCTCGCGTACTAACTACCAGACTGTAAAAATAATAACATAAACGTGTGTTGTAAGTATGCTATGTACAATCAATATTCACACAATTCCGTATAAGTGAAGATAGATAATAGCATTATGTTTGTGTGCTCCACCCGCAGCCATGTTAATTCCTATATTACCTGTGTGTCCTACGCACAACTGTAATCCAATCCATCATGTCGCTCCGAAACAAATCAGAGTGCCACTTGTCACAGAATAACACGAGAAGTGTAATCAGAGCCTAGTCTATGGTTTTAGCAACTAAGACATAATGCACGTTTCAAAGAGAATGCAAGACATCCTACCCACACTGTACTGCTATAAGATGTGCACTTGAAACTCACACCATAGAACAAAAGAACGTGTTGTGTCAACAATCACTGTCGCACTGTAGAGTACCTATCTCACAATATCATACATGAGTGTGTCACACCATCAACGACCCCTCCCCGACTCATATTCTCTAGTTAAGATGTAAAAACTAACACACTCACTGTTGTCTCTCTATCCCCTCTCCCCAGACCCAAGTCGTCATGATCCAATGCCAGAGTAGCAGTCATGTCTAATCATCTGTGCATAAATGACTCTTATTGAGCTGCTGTGTCCTAAGATCCGTGTAACTTCTTAATATATCCCTGAGTCAAATTTATATTAATGTCTGTGTCCCAGACCTCCCTAGTTACATAATCTTGTAATCCTAGTGTTGCGGATGATCGAAATCAACATATAGAACTTAATGAATGACATACTTGTCACACAAACAGTATTTAGATCTGTGACCCCATCGACAGTCACAACATAGTATTATATTTAGTGTCGCTAAATCAAGTATATCTGATAGTCAATTAGTCTGACAGTGTGTGTGTGTCCCTCAACAAATATGCTCACTCTGTGTCATCAGCTGCTATCACGGTACTACATCTGTGCTGTTATGAGCTTCGAGACTAGAATTCATAATCTTGCTCTCTACCTTGTTATGTTGTCTGCTATATGATACTGACTAACATTATCTCGTCAAACTCATTTGATCATTGAGGACATGTGACGTTGTGAAATCTATAAAATAATCATTATACCAAATATTCAACCACATTATAAGTAAGTGTGAGACTCTAATATTAACATCAATTAATAATGATCTCACGCAGATTACAACTGAGCCAGAAGCCGTGATCCTCTAATTCTAGTAGTACTCATGTCGTTTACCTTACATCTGTAGTGTATGTTATTGTATATCATCATATTTATGTATGAGAGATACATCTGTTAGTCGTGAGTTAGTTTGAAATCAGAGCTGGTTGGTCATATAAATCCCAACTTATAAACGGATATTCCGTGTACACCAAGTTGATGTAGAGCACTATGCATCTGCGGTTATCAATAACTAATAGAACCATAGCTAAGTTGTCATATGTTATAGCCTCAATTGATGTTAACAGAGTATGTGCTGCACATTGTAATTGCTATTGAGCGATGAGATTGTGTAGTATGTTGTGTGTGAAATTGTGAGAATCCTGAATGTATGTCCAGACTATATTTTTTATAGATCTGGTTGTCAATGTTTATGTCAGTTGTTGTGCGCTGGCTGCAAGGTTTGTAGTTGATAGTTAGAGAGTGCTGCGACTGGTACAATATGATGAGAGATGTGAGAGTAAAGTTTATATTGAGTGTGCCTTAGAGAATGCGCTGAGAGATTGGTGGAGATGCTTGTGTAACGCAAAGCTGAATTGCTGACGCGTATGATAAAGATTTTAAAGATTCTAGAATATCTCTATTCAAAGCTTCAGCCCCCACACCCCCAGATTCCCTCACCCCCGCAAACGTCCAGCTTAAAGTTTAAAAGATTTATTTTGTTTTCTAATTCTTATCTTTTGGTAAACCTGGACTCTTAGTTATAAAAGGAGGGTCCTAGGCCATGTATTTTATGTATGTCCAAGATGTGTACACCAGTTAAAACGTTGTTAATGTCTCCATTCTCCTGTGTGTAGGCGTGTGTATGCCTAGATGTTTGTTTTTGGTTTTGCCTCAAGGATCTTATGATTCTTGTTATAGTGTAGCATAAAACGTTCTAAGTTGATCGTCTAGAATTGGGGATTTGTATGGAAAGATAAATAAGAATAACTTGTTTATAAACATTGTTCTTATCTCCGCTATGTTTAATACTTTGTTTATTAATCTTATGAACATTGTTATTATTATTGAAAGAAGATAGTATAGATATCTGTTTATCTCGTTGTTTCTCAGTAACTTGAAGTGTTATGAGAGAGACTGTGATTCGCATTGTTTATATCTCATTACACTCAAGAGTTTTCAGTATTAGTGTCTTTGGACTTTATCCAAGGATACTAATCCTTACATCAAGCTAAGGAGTTAAAGATTTATTCATTGGGATCAACAAGTGGTATCAGAGCTTGTTGAGAAGCTTTGAATAAGAAAAAAATGAATACCAAATCATCATTACTAGATCTAATTCCTTACTGATAAGTTGGGAACGGCAAGGAACTACTTCTACAATTCTGACTGCAGAACTCCCTATCTCAACCTAGTGGACTATGACTATTGGTTAATGGGAGAAGAACAAATAATTTCTCTTGACTGTATTACTCCTCCTCTGGAAGTAATTCTAAATGGTACACAAAGTGCTGAACACCTAACCAACATCTTCCCCCATATCCACCCTCCATGAAGAGAACTGTTAGAGAAACTGAGCAGGAATATAAACCTACTACTGCAGAAGAAAAGCAGGACAGGAGGAATGAGATGAAAGCTAGAGGAACTCTATTGATGGCACTCCCAAATAAGGATCAACTAAAGTTTCATTCATATAAAGATGAAAAATTGCTCATGGAAGCCATTGAGAAGAGGTATGGAGGAAACAAGGAATCCAAGAAAGTTTAAAGAACTCTACTCAATCAACAATATGAAAACTTTGCAGGATTAAGTTCAGAGACAATGGATCAAACTTTTGATAGGTTGCAAAAACTTATTAGTCAGTTGGAGATTCAAGGCGAAGTTATTACACAGGAGGACATGAACTTAAAATTGTTAAGGAAGTCTTCCATCTGGAATGGAGATCTGATTTAATCTGGAGGAAACAATAGGAAATAGGACCATAAGTTTGGTATGACTATTACAACAAGTAAGAGGATATGATGAACCTGAAATCTCAAGATCATCAAGTACAAGTCAAAATCCATAAATGTGGCTTTTGTGTCCTCCAACAGCACTAACAACAATAGCAGCACAAATGAAGCAGATAACATGGAGTTAGTGCTACTCATACTCAAAGTAATCCTACATTTAGAGATAACCTTAGTGATGTTGTGATCTGTGCTTTCCTAGCTAGTCAGTCAAATTTCTCCTCAATGTGCACAAGATGATACTAGAAGCAACAATTGATCATGATGACCTAGATGAAAGGGGATTTAACAATGGGAAATGGCCATGATGATGAACTAGAGCTAGGAGTCCCGCATATCATCAAGAGGGACATGCTAGGAAGTTGGAGGTAAAATGGTCAAAGAGTTAGATTTACAGACTAAGTGGATGTACTACAATTGTCATTAAAAATGCGTCACTTTTGCAAGAGATTATAGAGCTTCCTCTAGAAATCAAGAAGCAGAGGAATGAGATATTAACTTGAACGAACTGTGACAGTGGAAAGTCCCATTGAAAATGCCTTAGTTGCTCAAGATGGAATTGAAGGGTATGATTGGAGTTACCAAACTGAAGAAGAGCATCCTACAAACTTTACATTAATGGCATTTACATCTTCAATAAGTTCTTCCAGTTCAGATTCTGAGGTAGATTCTTGATCTAAATCATGTGTAAAAGCTTTGCTACCTTCAAAGAAACAAGTCATGATAGTTTGTCTTTAGATTATAAAACAAGTCTCATTTAATTTAGTACTTATAAAGCTGATTTGGAATCAGTAGAAAGCTAGATGACTAGCTCACTATAGAAAATGAGGTATGTGTATGAAGAGAGCATTAATGCTTTTAATCATTGACAGTTAAACTAAGAGATCATAATGTTTTTTGAAAACAAAAAGAAATTGGATAAAAATGCAGAAGAAGTGCAAACATGTGGTATCAAAGCCTCGTGGCTCGTGATATCTGGGATACAAAGGTTTTATTGGTTTTAGGATTTTGATTTTTTTTTCGGAGTTCATGATCAAATTTGTAAAGTTAGGGTTTTGAAGAAACCCTATTTCGGTAAAAACAGAATCTGGCCAATATGGTACAAGCGGTAAAAGATGAAGATGGGCTTTCACGTTTGTGTTGCTGAATGGATTCAGTGCGTTGCTGTAATTATTCTTCATGTTTATTGTTGTCTTTAACCCTAATTCATAGAGTCTCTTTGTTCGTTATTTGATGATGGCGCAATTATGGGATGGGGTATCGGATGATTGTAATAATCATTCTTCATTCAAGATTATAAATAAAACCTGATGTTCTTACGGACAAAGAGAAGCAGCAGGGTTGTCCACCATTAAAGATTGTTTTTGTTTCAGGTTCTTACGGACAAAGAGAAGCAGCAGGGTTTTCTGGTTCGTGTATGAAGCATGATGAATCTGCTGGTGTACTTGCATTTGTTTGTTCAGATTTCATTATTATTTTACCCTAATCACTGTTGTTGTTGATGTGTTTTGATGCTGTTGCATGAGTTTGAGAGATTGGATCACTGAAACCCTAATCGCATTGGTAGGGTTCTAAATGACCACGCAATAGGTATTGATTTGAAGGAGCAGAAAAGTATGGCGTTCGGGTATTAATGACATTAAGTAACAGCAAGAACATGGTTAATACTACTGGAAACATGGTTAGTACTGCTCATACATGTTTCTACTGCCAGTTGATTATGTTAATACAAATAATGTCTAAAAAACGTTATTTATATTATTCGACCTCTCAATGTTTTGATAATAACAAAATGTAAAAACGTTTACGATAAAAATAAACGTTTATAAATTACTAATAATAAAATTCTATTTCTAAGATTAATCACTTAAGGTATGGATAAACAAATCATTAAACATGATTAGTGATCAAGAAAATATTTTTTCTTAAACATTACATTTCTACAAAAGTGTTTTTATAAAAATATGAAAACAAAATATTTATTCATAAAAGAAATGTTTTATTAATGTTTTATTAAAAACATAAAATTTAAATTTCAAATTTTCCCCCCAAAATGGAAGGTTCCATAACAGATACAACCTTCACCACAAAAGGACAAAAAATGGAGCGGAGTCTAGCGGCGGCCCCCTTATATATAAGGGACCACCGGGACCGCCGCCAGCAACGATCATTTTTTGTCCCCTATAAATACTGGGCCACCCCATTTCAAAAACAGACTTCCTCTTGCCAAAAATTCTATCAGATCTAGTTTTCTCTCTTTTTCTTTTCTTTCTAAAAAACACATATCTTGATCATTAACATTCCTTGATTTTGTTTCAAGTGATTAATTCTTTCTTCCTCCCTTCTTCACCTTCTAATCAAGTGCAAGAGAAGAACAATCGTATTCTTCTACATACGAATTGTTATCAAGTGATCTCTCTCTCTTTTCTTCTTCAAGATCACAAACATTCATTACATTTGTTTTGTGTCGTTGTATAAATTGGATCGCGTGTAGATCCAAGTGTGTATATTGTATATTGGTGTGATTTGGATTGTGTGTCAATCCAAGAGTGTATATCTTGTGAGTGTGTGAAGACTTAGTGAAGTCTTAGATTGGTTCTAGCTAAGATTAGGACTCGACATCTAGCTTAGTGTCGGAAAAGTAAGTAAGCGACGTATAAACGGTCTTCTCCGCCTAAAGGTTTGATCATTTCTTTCCTTACCTCTTTACTTATTACTTGCATTGTTAGATAGTTTTGCTGTGATTCATATTGTTGGTTGATTGACATACAACTCGAATCAAACTATTTCATAAGCAAACTTTTAAAACGCTAATTAATCGGTAAAACTATTCAACCCCCCCTTCTAGTTTCTACAATTGGTATCAGGAGCAAGGTCACTCAAGATTTTTAAAATATATTGTATTTTAAAGCTTGGATCGATCTATGGATTCCGACAAATATCTAGAAGGGCAATCTATGCAAAGACCACCACTCTTTGAAAGCGATAGTTTTATTTATTGGAAAAATAGATTCGAGACATATGTTAAATCAAAAGATCTAGATCTTTGGCATGTTATTACCAATGGTGATTTTCAACCTATTATTCAAAATCCGGAAACCAAACTTGATGAGGTTGTCCCTTTTGAAAAATAAACGGATGATCTTAAAAGAAGGCTTGCAAAAAAATAATGAAGCCAAACTGGTTATTTACAATGCTTTGCCTAGAAATGAATATGAACGAATTTTCATGTGTAATACGACAAAAGAAATTTGGAAAACCTTATTAATCACCCATCAATGTAATAGTCAAGTCAAAGATAATAAGATCCACCTTTTGGTCCAACAATATGAACAATTCGTTATTTCCAAAGACGAATCTATAGATAATGTTTTTGCTAGATTTAATACTATCTTTACTAGTCTTAAAGCTCTTGATGAAGGCTATTCTAGTAAGAACTACGTAAGGAAGTTTTTTAGGGCTCTACATCCTAAATGGAGAGCAAAGGTCACGGCAATTAAAGAATCAAAAGACTTGACATCACTATCTCTTGATGAGCTCATTGGAAACCTCAAAGTCCATGAGATGATCATCAAGAAAGATTCCAAAATAGTCAAAGCCAAATGAGAAAGGAAATCTCTAGCTTTAAAGGCTAAGAAGGAATCTAGTGATGAGGAGTGTTCGACTTTCGGAAGTGAAGATGAAGAATACGTCATGGCGGTTAGAGACGTCAAGAAGTTCTTTAAGAGAAGAGGTAGATTCGTGAGACAACTTCGGAACGACAAAAAGACGTTTCAAAGAAGCTGTGATGACAAGAACGGTAAAGGTGATAGAAAATGCTTCAGATG
>BQNB010071581.1:0-32720 GCA_026074375.1 Tanacetum coccineum
TAAAAGGATCTCTAGGAAGATATTAAGATATAGAAAAACACGAGTTAAGAATTATTAGTATTGTATTAGGGATCTGCAATCCTTTATGAAACACTGATATACTGTCAACTATGCAAAATCTAGTTGGCAGTACTTAAGAAGAACACACAATAGTTTCTCAAACGATTTCTATTAGCGCAAAAACGTACGTTTGACCGTTGACCGAACGTTAGAACAGTACTTTGTTGTCTAAGCAGTACTTTCTAAGACAAGCAGTACTTTGAGTTGGCTAAGCAGTACTTTCAACTTAAAAAGATGTCCAACTCAAATATGTGCAACGACAACCCTTCAACCTTGCAAACTATCTCTTCAAATCATCAAACCTCTGAAAAATCATTCACATCCTCCCCTCAAATGTAGCTAGAGTGCTTCCAAAAATCCAATCTAACCAAACCAGTACTTTACTTGATCACCTAATACAAACTTGCTTTTACTTGAGAAACAATCTGTTTGTTTCTTGAATTACGAACTTTTGATTTGTTTTCAATAATTTTCAACACATCTTGTGCACTTCTTTCTAAAAGATTGCCACCGGCGGCAGAATTCAAAGAATCTTGATCGGATAGGTTTAAACCATTGTGGAAGGTATCGAGTTGATGCAATTTGGTAAAACCGTGATGTGGGCATGCTCGAAGGAGATCCTTGAATCGGTCCCATGCCTCATAAAATGTTTTATCAAAACGTTGTAGAAAATTTGAAATTTCATTCCGAAGATTTGTTGTTTTTGAGGGAGGAAAGAAATGGTTAATAAACTTGGACACAAGATCGTCCCAAGTGAGAATAGAACGAGTAGCCCACAATTGTTTGTTTCTTGCATTGCCAAGAGACCAGTCTTCTTCCAAGATATTGACATCCTCCTGAAGTTGATCTTCTATCATGGTTGTCCCCAGCATAGTCACTATCGGAAAAAGCTTCTAAGTGAAAAGGAGAGTCCTTAGGATACCATAAACCCAATTTAGGTTGATGTTTGTAAAGAGATCATATAGATTAAATATAGTAATATTTGCACTAACCATCTTGTGCACTTCTTTCCAAAAGATTGCCACCGGCGGCAGAATTCAAAGAATCTTGATCGGATAGGTTTAAACCATTGTGGAAGGTATCGAGTTGATGCAATTCGGTAAAACCGTGATGTGGGCATGCTCGAAGGAGATCCTTGAATCGGTCACATGCCACATAAAATGTTTTATCAAAACGTTGTTGAAAATTTGAAATTTCATTCCGGAGATTTGTTGTTAAAGAAATGGTTAATAAACATGGACACAAGATCGTCCCAAGTGAGAATAGAACGAGAAGGTTCTTTGTCAAGCCAAATCCGGGCTGGACCGTCGATAGAAAATGGAAAAAGCATAAGCTTAATCGATGTCTCAGGCACATCTTTGTACTTCAACGTAGAAGTAATCTTGTTATAATATCGAATATGAGCATGGGGATCTTCTTTCTCAAAACCGAAGAATTGTTTTGAAGTTACAAGATTGATTAGATTATGCTTGAGCTCGAAATGCTCAGCAGGAATGGGTGGTACTACGATTGCCTCCGCATAACCCTCGGTGGGTGCACGGAGTAATTCCTCCATAGTACGTTGATCGGCCATCGTAACTACGAGAGTCTCCACAAGAGAAAACGGTTCGACTCTTTGTTTAGAACGTCTACGATTACGACGTTTCGGAGTCATTGAAGATTAGGCAATTAAATTTGATGAAGAGCGACTGCGCATGCACTAAAAATAAAATTAGAGAAATCAAAAAGACAAAATATTTTTGTAACCGATAATCAAACAAGTGTACGGTAGCTCTTTAGAAAACGCACAAAGAAGTGGAGGAGCGAGTAAGCGCGAAGCGTTTTAAAAACCTTCTCCTTTCGGGTCGAAGTTCGTAGGATCAACCCTCCTTATACCTCTCTTATAGTTTGTAATCTAAAGGTGAGCCGAATTCACAAGTGACACAACGGTTGATTTTGTTGTTTTTCAATTTTTTTGGAATTTTAAATACTTTAGGAAAAGTATTTTTGGTCTTTTCTAATAAATCTACAAAAATAAATCGAGAAAAATAAAATATTTTTTTGTATTTTTTTAGTTTTAAAAGAAAACGATAACTTCACGAGGAAGGGTCTTCAAGCCAGCGTATTAGCAAAAACAACCCAGTATAAAGCAACTAATGACAAAATAAGCTAAGATATGTCCTACACTACACCTATTAAGCAGTATGAACAAAAAATAAGTAAGATTTAAGAAAGATAAGCTAGAATAACTAAATAAGACTAGCGTACTAAACTTAAAAGTTAGTGCTGCTAGCTTCAACTTTTGTACAGCTAGGCTTAATAAAATAACAATGAAATAAGAATTAAGCTAATTAAGCTAAAACGGACTAATTTAACTACCCTAATGAGCACTCAAGAATAAATTATAAGTCAACTTAGATAGCTAGAATGGCAAATAGCTAAATAATGAAAACACTTAATATTAATTTAAAACGGTAAATAATGCCATATAACTAAAAGACAGTAAGCGAAAAGCGCTAAATCTACTCTAAAAAGCTAAAGCTAATCCTAAATAAGCAAGAAATAATAAGCTAATAAGCAAAATATGCACTAACCAGTACTAAACATTTATATAAAAACACTACAGTTTACTAACTAAATACACTACCAGTACTAACTTGGAGTTAGTACTGTTAGGGTAAAATTCTAAAAGAAAACTAGCAGTACTAATTATGGGTTAGTACTGCTTGTTCTAAACAGCATTTTAAGTTTTCAAAAGTCATTTTTTTTTCTATTTCAAGCTGATCGATCACACTGTTAAAAAACAGATCATCAAAATAACAATATAAGGACAATTGATAAGCAGACTTCATATCAATAATAAGCACTTAAATAAGCTATAAATTAATCCAACAGTATTACTCATGAACTACCAGTACTAACAAATTACACTACCAGTACTAACTGAATACACTACCAGTACTAACTGAATACACTACCAGTACTAACTAAGAAATTCGCACAAATCACTTTTAAACTAAAAAACTAAGCAAGATAAGCACTAAACATCATAACAAAGCATAAATAAGCAACAATTCAATGGCAAATAAGCAGAAAAATAAGAGATAAACAGTTTAAGAGCATATCAAGGACAGATTCAAAGCAAAACTAAAATAAACGGCATGAAAACATTAAGTAAGCATAAGCAGGCATAAACTATCATAAATAAGCATAAAAAGACAGAAAATAAGCAGTTAATAAGCACTTGTACAGTAATAAGCAAAATATGAAAAAGGAAACTTACTTGCTCCCTTGCTCTAAACAGGGATTAAAGAACCTAAATAAGCTCTAAAAACCTACCCAGCTTATAAATAGCCCTTATGAACCCATAAGCACTTCCTTTATTTGCTTATCATCCAAAAGCTCAAAATGCCAAATTCCTTACTAATGAAAACTTAAAAGCTTAGATAAGTTTTTGAGAAAGCTTATCCAAAACACCCTGAGTTATAAAAGCTTAGAAGAACTTATGAAAGACTTTTGAAACTTAAAGACACTTAAAACTGGAAAACGGGTTTAAAGAAGAACAAACTTGAATTTCATTAAAAAAATTACAATACTTGGGAATTAAAAGTGCATAAAACTAACTAGAACTAAACTAGGTTAAAACAACCTACATATGTTCAAGAGCTTAACAACTGCCTATTTATAAAGAACAGGGAAGATTATTGACTTGTGTTTCTTTGTAGAGGAGACTTCATTGTGTGTTTGTTGTGTGAGTGAGCCATAATCACCATCTATGTCGTCCATTTTGAGTAGTCCCCAAGCAAATTGATCTTGACCATTGATTTCTTGTCATTTTCTTTTGCCGAATGAGGGAGTTGGGGATTGCCAAGGTGTTCATTGATCCATGTGGGGTGTAGGGTTTATAGTTTTAATGTGTTTTTGTTTTTTGCTGGAGGTAGGAGACAATGAACAGTACTCGGGTACTGTTCATTGTCTCCTTCCTCTGCATACAATACAAAAACTCATTAAAACTATAAACCCTAACCCCACATGGATCATTGAACACCTTAGGCAATCCCCAATCCTCATTCGGGCAAAAGAAAATGGACAAGAAAATCAAATGGTCAAGATCATTTTGCTTGGGACTACTAAAATGGACGACCATAGATGTTGATTTATGGCTCTCCACTCACACAACAAGCACACAAGCTGAAGTCTTCTACAAAGAAACACAAGACCTTAGTATCTTCCCTGGTCTTGTATAATAGGGCAGTTGTAACGCTCGTGCACATTTGTGTTTTTAAATAGTTTTTAGTTCCAGTTAGTTTTATGCACTTTTAATTCCCAAGTATTGTAATTTTTTTAATGAAATTCAAGTTTGTTCTTCTTTAAACCCGTTTTCCAGTTTTAAGTGTCTTTAAGTTTCAAAAGTCTTTCATAAGTTCTTCTAAGCTTTTATAACAGGGGTGTTTTTGGTATAAGCTTTCTCAAAAATTATCTTAGCTTTTAAGTTGTCAATTATGTTAAGGGAATTTGGCATTTTGAGCTTTTGATGATAGCAATACTGGAGAGCTGCTTATGGGTTCAGTAGAGTGCTTATTTATAAGCTGGGTAGGTTTTTAGAGCTTATTTAGGTTCTTTAATCCCTGTTTAGAGCAAGGGAGCAAGTAAGTTTCCTTTTTTATATTTTTGCTTATTACTGTACAAGTTGCTTACAATTGCTTATTTTCTGTCTTTTATGCTTATTTATGATAGTTTATGCCTGCTTATGCTTACTTAATGTTTTCATGCCGTTTATTTTAGTTTTTGCTTTTGAATCTGCGCCTGATATTTGTCTTAAACTGTTTTTATCTTTATTTATCTGCTTACTTTTGCCATTGAATTGTTGCTAGATTTATGCTTTGGTTATTGATGTTTAGTGCTTATCCTGCTTAGTTTTTTTTAGCTTAAAGTGATTTGTGCGAATTTCTTAGGTTAGACTGGTAGTGTTTCAGTTAGTACTGGGTAGTGTATTCAGTTAGTAATGGTAGTCGTATTTTTTAGTAACTGTAGTTAAGAGTATTCTGTTGGATTAATTTAGTTATTTAAGTGCTTTTTACTTGATTTAGTCTGCTTATAGTGTCTTATATGTGATTTGATGAATCTGTTTTTAACAGTTTAGGAAGGGCTTATTTACAGCTTATTAAGATAAGCTGGTAGTTCCATTTTATTTTTTATAGGATTAGTATTGTCTTAAGTACTTTTCCTGAATTTTTCAGAATTTTCCAAGTTAGTTTAATATTTTTAATAATATTTTTAGATTAAATCAGTTTTTAATTCATAATAAAAAATATAAAGTCAAAAAAATATAATTTTTTTTCTAAAATTTCCTTTTATCATTTAAGACATTTAAAAATTAAATTTGCTTTTGTAGGGTTAAAATTTGGAGATTTAGGTTTTTAAAGCTCGGGTTTTGATCCCGTTATCGTTTTTCATGTTTTAACTTTAGTTTCTTTCATTTTTAACTTGCCTTTATTTGTTTTTTTGCATATTATTAGTAGAAATAGAATACAAATCAAAAATCTTGATTATTCAAATAGGCGATCACGAACTTAACCTCGATTTTCAATTTACGCCTCGTCGGGATACGACTCGGGAAGGTTTTTGATTTTACTTTGGATAAAAATAATCTTCTTAAATCCTTACGGAATACTTCTCTTATACTATAATTTGGTATTTGGTATATTAGTTATATATTTATATATTATATATTATATATACTAAGGAATCAAACCAATTTTTGGCGCCGCTGCCGGGGAGGTGTGTGCGATTATCGTGTTTACGTTTAAAGATTAGTTTTTGAAGACCTTCCTTGTGAAGTTATCGTTTCCAATTGTGAATATTTTCTTCTAAAAATATAAAAATAAAAAAATAATTTAATTTCTCAAATTTTTGTGAATATCAAGTAATCAAAAATACCAAAAAAAATAATTAAAAAAACCAACAAAACAACCGTTGTGTCACTTGTGAAATCGGCTCACCTTTAGATTACAAACTATAAGAGAGGTATAAGGAGGGTTGATCCTACGAACTTCGACCCAAAAGGAGAAGGGTTTTAAAACGCTTCACGCTTACCGTCTCCTCCGCTTCTTTGTGCGTTTTCTGGAGAGCTACCGTACACTTATTCGATTATCGGTTACAAAAATATTTTTCTTTCTTTTATTTTATATTTAGTGCATGCGCTCTCGCTCTTCTTCGAATCTAGTTGGTGAAACTTCTACGAATCAGAAATGTCGTAATCGTAGACGTTCCAAGCAAATAGTCGAACCATTTTCTCTTGAAGAGACTCCCGTAGATACGATGGACGATCAGCGTACTATGGCGGAATTACTCCGTGCACCCACCGAGGGTTATGCGAAGGCAATCGTAGTACCACCTATTACCGCTGAGCATTTTGATCTCAAACATAGTATAATAAATCTTGTAACTTCAAAACAATTCTTCGGTTTTGAGAAAGAAGATCCTCATGCTCATATTCGATATTTTAACAATTTTACTTCTACGTTGAAGTACAAATATGTGCCTGAGTCCTCGATTAAGCTTATGCTTTTTCCATTTTCTATCGATGGTCCAGCCCGGATTTGGCTTGACAAAGAACCTTCTCATTCTATTCTCACTTGGGACGATCTTGTTTCCAAGTTTATTAACCATTTCTTTCCTCCCTAAAAACAACAAATCTCCGGAATGAAATTTCAAGTTTTCAACAATGTTTTGATGAATCATTTTATGAGGCATGGGACCGCTTCAAGGATGTCCTTCGAGCATGCCCACGTCACGGTTTTACCGAATTGCATCAACTTGATACCTTCTACAATGGTTTAAACCCATCCGATCAAGATTCTTTGAATTCTGTCACCGGTGCCAATCTTTTAGAATTTGAAAGCAGTGCACAAGATGTGTTGGAAAATTAATTGGAAACAATTCCAAAAAGTTCGTAATTCAGAAACAAACAGATTGTTTCTCATGTAATAGCAATTTTGTATTAGGTGATCAAGTCAAGGACTGGTTTGGTTATGATTGAGATTGTTTGGAAGCACTCTGCTACATTTGAGGGGAGGATGTGGAATGATTTTTCAACGAGGTGTGATGATTTGAAGAGTTAGTTTGGCCTAGGTTGAAGGGTTGTCGTTGCACATTTTTGAGTTGGAATCTTTTTAGTTGAAAAGTACTGCTTAGCAACTCAAGTTACTGCTTGTCTTAGAATGTACATGCTTAGACAAACAAAGTACTGTGCTAACGTTTCGGTCAAAGGTCAAACGGACGTTTATGCGCTAATAGAAATCGTTTGTAAACTATTGTGTGTTCTCTTAAGTATCTGCAACTAGGATTTTGCGATAGTTGACGTTTTTCAGTTGTTTCATAAAGGTTTGCAGATCCCTAATACAATACTAATAATTCTTAACTCGTGTTTTTTCTATATCTTAATATCTTCCTAGAGATCCTTTTACTAAAACAAAGGTTAACCTCTAGTAGATGTACAGTTCTGTTTAATTGACATAAACCACTAATCAATACTAATCATTAAAAACCGGTTACAAGATAATTACTACATAACCATTTAAATGATATTCCTTAAGATGTCCTTTATCCACGGCAGTACTTCGATTTTGACTGGCAGTACCTTGACTTTCTACTTAGCAGTACTTTGACCTTTTGCTTAGCAGTACGTTGACCTTTTGCTTAGCAGTACGTTGACCGATTGACTTGTTTTTCCCAACAATCCTCCCCTAACTTGAATTCTACTTGTGACTTCAAGTTTCTTGATGTTGGTATCTTTGTTCGCATCAGTCAGTTTGACTTGAAAGCAAGTACTAGCCTTTTAATCTTTAAAACTTTTCCTTTGAAGTGTGTAGTATCTTGGTACACAATCTGTTTGAGTTCTTGAAATGAAAACTCTTATCTTGAACTAATCAATTCTTCAAAAATTCTTTGTCTTTGCATACAAACATATTGTTCTTCTCAGCAACATGTCTTCGCATCAACGCAAATTGGTTTTTATGGAGCCTTGACCAAGTAGCATTTACTCTTGGGCTAGTCCACGTTCTATGTCCCTAAGAAAAGTAAATAATCCATGGTGAACTGAAAACCACTTCAACACTCAGAACATGAATCATAGTGTGTTGAACCACTATAGACTTTTGGTAAAGTCATATCTTAACCATAAAGGATTTGATTGTCTTACTGTAGCCGTTTGCCAGGGTCTAGCCAACTCTCAGTAATAAACATTGGTGAGTTGAGGGAACATATAGTTTTGAGCAAACTATTAAGCTATCACACGGATTTGAGTTCTCTTTACCAAAAAGCAGTTCTGCATTGGAGTAGTCAATAATTCAGTGTAATTACCATGGTGTATTGATCACCATACAATTTTTGGTAAATTGTCAACCATCAACAGATTTGAGATGTCTTTACCAAAACTGTTTGATTTGGACTAGTCAATTCTTATGTTTGTAATACATGGTGAATTGATTACCATTTGCTGTGTGGTGGTTAACCAACACTCAATCCCTTAAAACAGTTTGATTTTCAAATATTTGTGCTTTAAACCCTTTTGCACACTCAAATCTTCACAATATTTCAAAAACAACCTTTTTAACTAACAGTACTTTCAAACAGGTATGTTTGTTTTAAACGGCAGTGACTTTAAACAAAGTTACTACTTGTTCACAGTTAAGTTCTGTTTATCAAGTATGATATATATATAACGAAAATTTTGATAAATCATACAGATGTTTAAGAATTGTACAACCATTCTTCAGTATGTCCACAAGATGAACAGATAGTATCAAGTAATGGCTGTCTCATTCTCATCTTCAACTTCCATGCTTGATATTGCATCCTTATCTTCAAACTCTCTTGATAGAGGATATCTTCTTTCAGCCAGCATTGTTGAATCATTAGTGCATCTTCTATCTCTTAGTGTATGCACTCCTGAAGATTCATGAAACCTCCTATCTTATGATTTCCCATTCTTCTTGATCTTTCAGAGTTCATCATCACTTGATTCAGCCGTCTCCAAATAATGTTAGATCAACAAGAAGCCATCAAACCTAAGCCGGTTGGAGGAATGTGCTATTATATAGTCTTCAACAACTGATATAGGTGATCTAACATACCTGTCTATCTAATGACAGCAGATCTCCCATAATGTATCAAAAGCCCTGAAGTGATTATTTGCTTGTGAATGGTGAGATACTCTCATTAGGTGATTCAATAAACTTGGAGCTCGTAATCATGGAGCATCTTCTAATGACTCTCTATCTTGTGCATTTTTTTTTTTGCTTTTTTTCAAAAGTCTACAATCCTAGAAGTGTCTTAGCTCATCAATTGTTTACTGTTTCTCAACTGAGGCTTCTTTGATGATGTCTTCAGCAAGTGTAGCTTTCCTTTTCCTTAAGAGTCTTTTTGCTTCTCTTTTCCTTCAACATCTCCCTTTCTTTCTATGAAGTCATTGGAATAACGTTGGTATCAGAAGGAGTCTTTAATAGATGATTGAACTTTGTCATACAATTCCTTTCATTGTGAGTAACTTAAGTTTTGCAAATTTTTTGTATCCTTGACCTTTTAAGACATTCTATCATTGAGCTTTCTTGAGCAAGAGAAGTAGGTTTCCTCAAAGTGGTTTGGCTTTGTTCTTCAATTCTTCAAACCTTTTTCTTTCTTCTTCTGCATCCCATTCAGCTTGAATTTTTCTAGCAACCTCCTCATCATTTGTAGTCTCCAATGCTCTGATTTGTTGAAGAGTTAATTTCTTCTTTTTGGGTTCTTCTACCAAGATCCCTTTGCCTTTTGTCTTGCCGGGTACGGTGGCTTGTAGATGATTGTTGAGGTGGAGATGAGATTGTATGGGACCTGGAATGCTCAAACCTCTTGGTCTAGATAATAAGCAACAAGAACTTCGCAGCAACTTTAAGTTGTTATTCAGATTTCCATACTTGAATTTGGACGGAGTGGGCTTGAAGGACCTGCTTCATCTTCAAAATTTAGGGTCCTTGGAGTAATAGTAACCTGTCTAGCAGTACTTTGAGTTGTCTCCAAATCCAGTTCTTCTGTTTCTCCACTCTTTACATTAGAAGCTTCTTCTCCTACAATATTATAATTCTCGTATCATCACTTTTCTTTCCAAATCAGGAGTAACAGCAGCATCTTTATCTAACATATCATCAAAGAAAGGATGTGCTGTATCTTCTTCTTGAACATTGTGCTCTTCAGACCAACGGTCCTTCACCTCTTATTCCTCCCCAATTTACTGAAGGCACGTATTTCTTATGCTTCTTTCTTGTCTATTTTGCTTCTTTGGTTTTGTTTCTCTACCAAAAAGCATGATGCTGGTCCACAGGCTGGTTCGAATTTGGATAGTTTCTTGAGCACTTGCTTTGTGCTTGATTATTTGGGTTAGCTTGACGGAAAGGGTTTGCCTTTGAGTCTCTAACTTCCCTGTTCAATGCATATCTATCTAAAAGTCCCTCATCTCCTCCAGATGTTGAGACGCATCTGTGGGAGTATAAATCATGCGGAGATTTTGGAATGAAGCAGTACCTTGATATGCAGCAGTACCTTGTAAGGTATCCAGTACTTGACACGGCTCCTGAATCATAGTCTGGTGTGGCAGTACCATGGGGAAGGAAGCAGTACTCTTGTACTGAAGCAGTACGTGTGAATGCTGCACCACTTTGAGTTGGAGTGCTTGAGCATCCCTTGCAGAACTTGCAGCTCCCTAGAATGAGGACTAGTACTTTTGTGTCTTTCCTCCGCTGCATGCTGTTACTATCTTAACATAGATGGGAGGTCAAAGTGTAATCCTACACGAGAATTAGGGAATATGACTTCCTCATGAATGTAAAAACCTATAGAAGGAAGTGAAACGGATGTTCTGTATAAAGTCCTGAGGTCGTCTACTCCCTCTAACTGCTTGTTCATAAACAATTGAACGATACCTATGGATACATATGAAAAGGTGTACCATTTGAAATATGTCTAGATACCAGTTAGAATCATCAAGGAGAAATTTAACTTTTGGTTGTGCGCTAGACTATCAAGAGCAGAGGCCAATGTTTGTCCACAAATTTGTTCCCTTGAAAGTGCATCTTAGGGACTTAAACAGTGGAGTAATGACATGAACCAATATACTTCCTCTGTGGCTAATAGTGGTTTAGAGCAAAGTGAGTTGTGCTAACAGTTACCCTCGTGGCTTATCTCTGAGGCAAGTCACAAATAACTTGCTTAGGTAAGCCAAAATCAACTCCTTTTTCATAATCAAAGAGTTAGGTCAGCTCGAAATGGTTGCTTCAGAAAATCAAAATTTTGGCCAGCCTACATTTGGGGGGGCGTGGGGGGGGGGGGCGGATGTGTGGTACGTCATTGATACTTGAGAGAAGCGGTAGCCCAAAAAATTGTTGAGCCTTGGACAAATAGATCAGGATCAACCAACATACGAGTAGTTAAATTGAGCAGCAGTGAAAAGTCGATGATTTGATAAATTTCGCATTCTGCGCAGGTCTTTTCCACACACGCTATCATGTTGTGTTTGTTACCAAGTGCGGACATGTTTGCATTTGATAGAAATTATTGTGCGTACCAGGAGGTTGTTAATTTTACTAAAAAGTTATGAATGAAAAGATAGATAAAGGGAGCGAGAATGTAGTGATCAATGCAGTTGAGTATTTATAGGTTGTGTTGGAAAACGTTGAAGTTACGTTGTAAATACGTTTTTAGCCGCATAATAACGGTCGTTTGAACGTGGATCCGACTAGTGCTAGAACTGTACTTTGTTGTATAAGCATAGAGTACTTTCTAAGACAAGCACGTACTTGAGTTTGGCTAAGCAGGACTTTCAACTTAAAAAGATGTCCCAACTCTAATATGTTGCAACGACAACCTTTCAACCTTGCAAACTATCTATTCAGTCATCAAAACTCTTGAAATCAGTCATATCCTCCACCTCTAATGTAGCTAGAGTGCTTCCAAAAAATCCAATCTAACCAAAAACCAGTCTTTACTTGATCACAGTTCTTTATTTGTGATCCTCCCTCAAAGTAGTATGGGTTTCTCATACCAATGTTACACCAAAAAGTTAATCTTGCCAAGTCAATGCCTCTGGTGAGTAAAATCTGATACAGATAAGAGATTGAACTTAGCTCTTCCACATAGCTAACTTTCTCAAAATCTAAGCATGATTCTTGTTGGTTCCTTTTCTCTGAGATTCCTTCCACCTTTAGAGTCATTTCCAAAAGTCACATAACACCTTTGAACTCTTTAAATCAGACAAGCTTGTCCTTGTCTCCTGTCTTACTTCTAGAGCATCCAATACGTCAATGATGCATAGTCCTTGAGATCTTCTTCTGATTGCCCTGTAAAACATTTCATGCATTAGACTCTTTTAGGGACCCAAGTCATAATGACTGGATACCCTAATGGAGTTACATACTCAAATTGCTTGAGTGTGGTAAGATCCAATTTATCCCTATTACAGAATCTAGATAGTTTCCCTTTTGAGTCTCATGTTTGTTTTGGATTTCTCATTGCACTCTTTTTGACAGTTTGGTGGAAGGACTTCTTGGATTCATAGTACTTCCTTTCTATTACCATAAAATATTTCACAATTTCTTGGGTCTATGTGGTATGTGAGAGTCTTAGTAGTAGAGGGACCTCGATGATGGTGAGAACTTGAGATTCTAGGTTTCTCTTATCTCCATCCTTGAATATACTTCCATCACGTACTTCGTGAAATTATGACCTGTGGTACTCTAGATCTTGAGTACCTTGATAGTCACATTATCAGTACTTTTTGAAGGTATGATTGTTCATTGTTGTTAGCAAGTATTATCAACCCCATCCCCTCTTGTAAAGTACTGCTGATGGAATGAAGGATCTCTTTGGTGCGTGTTCCTAGAGTTTCTGAGAAATTACTTTTATATTTCTTTTTTTTTTTTTTTCTTTTTTTTTTTAATTTCTAATTTTCTTTTACCTTCAATGGGTTCACTCTTTGGATGTTGTCCAAAACTGGTCTTGTTTCTCCTTGAACCTGTGTTCCCCTTAGGTTTATGAGTTTTGGGTGTGTTTGAGAGGTTCTTTCATGTAGGTTACAATCCTTAATTAGGTTGTTTGGGACTGTTAACTATACAAAACATAATTTACCACCTTTGTTCCAAATCCCTTTGTCCTAGATTCTTGACCAACACTGTTTTGTGTTTGGTGACCTGTTGTCAATAGATGTTTCCTATTCTCTGAGTTTAAAAGCAGTTTTCTCTTTTAGACTTTCTGAAACATCAGTCTCTTCTATCAACACTATCAACCCAATCTTCAATTATGAATTTATTTCTATCATTGCTGATGACTAGATTTGTTTTCTCTTGTTTAACATTTATTCCTAAGCTAGTTAATCTTATCCCTGTAAAGGTGGCATTTGCCCTAGGTAGGAATAATTGTACTGTAGTTGGAGTACTGCCTATGTTAGCCTTTTCTTTTTTGAAAATTTTCGTCCGCAGAATCAGTCAAAGTTTCATCCCCGATGAAATGTCACTTTCCATATATTGTAGACTAAATATCCTTTGTTTTGTTTAGGACTTCGTTTGAAGTACAGAAGCATTCTGTCCATTTCTCAGTTTTACTGTTGAAATCATCTTAGTTTTTTAAGGCTGATCTAATTCCTTTTGTTTTTCTTCTGACTATTTCTCAAATATCTCTGTATCTTTAAGGTTCATATCCATTTGTTCTTACTTATCACCCCATTCATATTCATTCTTTTCATGTTGTTTTAGTATGACTCTATTGACTCTTAGATCATTTGATACTCCGTAGAATTTCAGTCCTAGCTCTTTGAATTATCTCATTTCTTTATTGATAGTTTTCAAGCAACAGTTATAAGGAGTACTACATTTGAACAGTAATGTCCTCTGAGTTTGTACGCACATTTAAGCTAGACGATACTGGTGTATTCATCATCTTTATTACTTCAGTCACAAATCACAAGTCCATCTTGTCCAAAAAGCACATGTTATTGCATCTAACTCCATGCTCCAAGCATCCTTTTCGAACATTCAGTCGTGCCATCATAGCAAAAGTCGTTGGTTCAGATCAATTCCTTGGTCAGTTCAATGTCTTCATTGTTGTCAGTTGCACTAAGGCTTTTGGAGTTTGAATCTTCAATGCCTCATTCTTTCTTTTCCTGTGACCATTTGCTATATTTTCTTGATACACTTAGCGAACCGACACTCCTAGCAAAATGACCCAACTTTTTGACAAATAAAACAATTCAATCTTTGGATTTGTCCAAAGTGATCCCATTCTTTGCTTGAGATCAATTGGTCTTCCTGTCTTCCTCATAAAACTTTCCTTATCTTGCAGTTATCATAGCACCTGCCACCTATGTCAATTTCTTCCATAGCGATCTTCATCAATTTGTAGCAGGTCTTCTCCATCATGAGTAGTAGGCATGATGCTTGTTGAGAAAAGAAGGAAACATATGATTATCATCTGAGTGAGAGCATGTTAGGAGCAGTGGGCACCTTGCTTGCGGCCAGCTTGTGTATATCCTTTTGGGATATTTGTTGGTTCAGCAGTAATTTGTTTCAATAGTACTGCCTTGACTTTATTGGACATATAAGGGCAATGTTTTGGTGAACTTGAATTTGAGACACCTTTCAATCCATGTCATACACCTTTAAGTTGTTTGTAGTGATCATCAAATCTAACTCGTCTTATCCGGTTGTCCGAATCATGGTAGCCACTAAATGCCACAACTGATGTAGGCTCTTTAGAACTTCAATTTGCATATCTTCAATGGACACCGTAGCATCATGTAATTCAAGATGCTAAGATTGTTGGAAACCTTCGTTTGTGAATCTAGTTATTCCCTAGATCCAAAAGTTAAGTCTCAAATTGTTGTTTACAACAGATTCTTTTGCATCTTCTTTGATGCTTCGTTTCTCCACAAATTTGCTTTTATGGCATTCCAAAGATCTTGCATCCTTGAGAAGGTTTTTAAAATGCTTCGCGCTTACCCGCTCCTCCGCTTCTTTGTGCGTTTTCTAGAGAGCTACCGTACACTTGTTCGATTATCGGTTACAAAAATATTTTTCTTTCTCTTATTTTATATTTAGTGCATGCGCACTCGCTCTTCTTCGAATCTAGTTGGTGAAACTTCTACGAATTCGAAATGTCGTAATCGTAGACGTTCCAAGCAAATAGTCGAACCGTTTTCTCTTGAAGAGACTCCCGTAGATACGATGGCCGATCAACGTACTATGGCGGAATTACTCCGTGCACCCACCGAGGGTTATGCGGAGGCAATCGTAGTACCACCTATTCCCGCTGAGCATTTCGAGCTCAAGCATAGTCTAATAAATCTTGTAACTTCAAAACAATTCTTCGGTTTTGAGAAAGAAGATCCTCATGCTCATATTCGATATTTTAACAAGATTACTTCTACGTTGAAGTACAAAGATGTGCCCGAGTCCTCGATTAAGCTTATGCTTTTTCCATTTTCTATCGATGGTCCAGCCCGGATTTGGCTCGACAAAGAACCTTCTCATTCTATTCTCACTTGGGACGATCTTGTTTCCAAGTTTATTAACCATTTCTTTCCTCCCTCAAAAACAACAAATCTCCGGAATGAAATTTCAAATTTTCAACAAAAGTTTGAGGAAACGTTTAGTGAGGCATGGGACCGTTTCAAGGATCTCCTTCGAGCATGCCCACATCACGGTTTTACCGAATTGCATCAACTCGATACCTTCTACAATGGTTTAAACCCATCCGATCAAGATTCTTTGAATTCTGCCGCCGGTGGCAATCTTTTGGAAAGAAGTGCACAAGATGTGTTGAAAATTATTGAAAACAAATCAAAAGTTCGTAATTCAAGAAACAAACCGATTGTTTCTCAAGTGAAAGCAAGTAATGTTGATTCTTCAGAGATAGCCAGTGCCGTAGCCAGTGTCGTGACTAGTGCCATGACCGCGATGTTTAAACAACATCAAGTAACCCCAGCTCCAGCTTCCGTAAAAGCTGTTGAGGAATCTTGTGTTACTTGTGGCGGTGCTCATTCTTACCGACAGTGTCCTGCCACCGATGGCAACACTTTTTCGGGCTATCAAGACAATATTCAAGGATATGTTTCAGCAGCCGCAGTAAACTATAATCAAGGAAATACCGGATACCGTCCTCAAAATGTAGCTAACCAAATTCGACCACCGGGTTTTGCTCAACCGAATGTGCAAAATAATCAAACCCGGTACAATCAAGGTTACAATCAAAACAGAGGAATTAATCAAGGAAACCAAAAAGTTTAACCAGAATCGAGGAAGTAACTTCAATCAGGGAAATACGTCTTATCAAGCTCCGATTCAACAAACTCAAGGCTACTTCAAGTGACTTGGAGAAATTTAAGAAAACAAATAAGGCTAGTATGCAAGCTATGAGAAATCATATTAGTAATTTGAAATCAGAATTAAGAAGTGAAATGCAGTCTACAATGCAGAATCAAAATAATGCTTTCAAAAATGAATTAACAAATGACATTAAGAACATGATGGCTAGTTTCTTTCAAATGAATACCGCCTCTTCCTCGGGTTCACTTCCTAGCAATACCATTTCTAACCCGAAAGGTGATTTAAAAGCCATCACCATCTGAAGTGGTGTTTCTTATGAGGGACCTCCAATTCCACCTCCTATTTCTTCTCTTCCTAAGGTGGTGGAACGGGTACCCGATGTGACAAAGGATACGGTGCAACCAAGTACCGAAGACATCCAACCTCCGGTAGTCCAAACTCAAGTTGTAATTGATGAGCCCGTTGTTGCTCCTAAGCCTAAACCGACTATACCTTATCCTTCAAGGGTTAACAAACAAAAGCTCCGTGAAAAAAATGATAAGCTAGCTTTGAAATTTCTCGAAATTTTTAAGAAACTTCATTTCGAACTTAGTTTCGCTGAAGCTCTTCTTCAAATGCCTAAGTTTGCTACAATGTTTAAATGTCTCCTTAATAACAAGGAGAAATTGTTTGACTTAGCCAAAGAAAAAATGTTTGATTTAGCTAAAACATCGGTAAATGAGAATTGTTCGGCGGTTATCCTAAAAAAGTTGCCCGAAAATCTTGGAGACCCAGGCAAGTTTCTCATTCCTTGTGATTTTTTGGAGTTAGTTGAATGCTTAGCCTTGGCCGATCTTGGTGCAAGCATCAACTTGATGCCTCTTTCCATATAGGAAAAGCTATCACTCCCCGAACTTACTCCTACACAAATGATTCTTGAACTCGCAGACCGATCGACTACTAGTCCGATCTGTATTGCCGAAGAGTCTTTGTAAAAGTTAGGAAAGTTTCCCATTTCTGGCCGACTTCGATCGTTGATTATATTTTCGATCCTCGGGTTCCCTTAATTCTCGGAGACTTCATTTTTAAGGACGGCACATGCTTTGGTAGATTTTTTAAGTGATAGAATTAAACTCTCCGAGTTGATGATGAAAGCCCTAACCTTTAAAGTTGGTCAGAACTTCGAGATACCCTACAACGATGCCTTTGTGGTTTTTTTTTTTCTGTTTTTGTGTTGGGGGGGGGTTTGTGTTGATTAAACGAACCGATGTCATCGACGTAGCTTGTGAGGAGTATGCTCAAGAAGTGCTCGGATTCTCGGATAGTTCTACGAGTGGCGATCCCACTCCGTCTTTAGATCCTATATGTTCTATTTTTCCCCCTCTCTCACTCCTTTTGAGGAAGGGGACTTCATTTTGGAAGAAATCGAAGCTTGTCTTACTAATGATTCAATTCCACTAGGGATTGATGATGACGACTTTGATCCAGAGGGAGACCTTCTTCTACTCGAGAAGTTATTAAACGATGATCCATCTCATTATGGGAATCGAATATCCTAATCTTATCGACTAACGTTTATCTTTAAGCACACTTAATAAATGGCTTTAGATTTATGTAGAGACCATTTTTAAAACATTGAGGACAATATTCGGTTCTAGTATGGGGGGATCTATCGATTTGATTGTTCCTACAGTCGTTGTTTTCACGTAATCTCGTTTTTACCATGATATAGTATTTCTATACACTAAAATATTATAAAATATATAATATTCCAAAAGAGCAATTAAGAACTTTCCCAAAGTCTCCCTTAAGAAAAATCCACTCTAAAAGATATATATATATATATAATATAATATAATACGTATAAAACCGGGAAGTATGCTTTCCCGGGTCGTTTCTCCAACGACTTGTGAAATTGAAACCACGCTTTAGCTTGGATTATGATTTAAATGAGAGAAAGGATTGATTTGGTTATCTATAACTACTAAATTAAAGCAACAAGTAAAATAAGCACACAAAAGCAACTAAACACTTAAGACAATTAACGGGAACAAATAAAACGCGACAATTAAGCAAATACACTAAAATGTTCCCCTAAAAATGAAAACTAAATTTCTAAACCTAAAATAGGACAAAATAAAATTTTAGAAAAAAGAAAAATATTTTTTTGATAATTTTTGAATTTATTATGAATTAAAAACTATTTTAATCTAATGCTAAAAACTATTTTTTTGTATTTTTCTGAAAATTATTTCTATTTTTTATGAATTTTCTAAGATTAAAACTTACGAAAAATGATTAAAATTAAACTAATTAATGGAAAATTACGAAAAATTCAGGAAAAATCCTAAATGCAACAAGGTTTACTAGAAAATTAAGAAAACTTACCCAGCTAAACAAATAAGCTTCTAAATGGTAACAATAAGCTACGGCTTATTATTCTTAAAAAGGAATTAAGAAAGTGATAAAAGGAAAGTGTGTACAAGAGCTCACGGATGAGCTATTGTAGCACACTTGGTTAACACGTTGGGTAAATGAACAAGAGGTCGTGGGTTCAAGGTCTGGCAACACCCTTTTTGCACCTTTTTTATTTTTTATTTTATTTTTTAAAAACTGAAAACACAAGCTTGTAGAAAAAGCTTTTTAAAACAACTTTAATAAAGTGACTTATAGCTAAAACTTAAAAATAAGCTATCTAAGAGCTTATGAGTATTTTGACCTCAGAAAGTGAGCTTTTGAGCTCACTTTTGCTTAACTACACTAAAAAGCTTGCACAATCTTCAATATAAGCTCAAATGTAAAAGCAAAAACTGATTTAGGATCCTTAAGATGTAGGAAGCTTATTCTAACAAGCTAGATAACTAAGAAACACTAAATGCCAACTGAATTTGAGGATTAAAACAGCTAACTCATGAACAAACTCAAAAAGCTCAAATTTAAGAAAAGCTCAAATGCTTAATAAGCCAAGACATAAGCTGAGCTTATGAAAACTAACTAACCTAACTATAAGCTATAAATTCAAACAAGAAAATCAGATACTACAACTTAAAATTCTAAATTTGAAAGGCTTAATATTAGATGCCACAACAAATCTCATGATACTTATAACTAATGTTTCTATCATAATCTAAAACTTTATAAAATGTAATAATCTTAATAATCCAAAAAGAAATCTCAAGGTACTTTTGACTTCTGGTGGTCAAACAAGACTAAACCAAACACCCCTTTATATAATGAAAGTTTAAAAGCTTATGAAATCAAGACCTACTTGTTAAAACTTAATTTCCAGACATTACTTTTGATTATATTAACCTAACAAACACAAATCCGTAAAGAATTTAAGCTAGAATCAAAGATCTTGCCACTATGCGTAATACAAAACCTCCAAACCCACACATTTTTGAGTTTTTTGAGATTTTATGACAAATAAATGACAATCTAAGATCTATAATGCTAAAGCTTAAACATATGAAATTTTATGACTAATAAGCACAATAAGACTCAGATAAGCTACTAGGAAGCAAATTTAAGAAGCTAATAAGCAAATAAGTAAAGATAAATGAACTATTTAAGCAACTATTAAACTAGTAATTAAAAACAATGAAATTAAATGAAGACTTACAAAGGGCTTCAGATTAACAGAAGCTTATGCTCAAATAAGCTTATCAACATTTCTGGCTTATCCTAGGATAAGCCAGTAATAGTCCATATGAGCCCTTCCCAAATTGGCCCCCTTCCAAAAGCTTAATAAGTCCAAATAGTTAAGGTATTAACTGATTTTAAGGTTTAGGTATATTAAGATTAAACTTAAGCTCAATTATTAGCTTAGAGACTAATAAGAGCTTGTAATTAGCTTATCAAAATAGTAGCTTAACATTAAAGAGCTTATGAATAAAACAAGAGCTTTTGACAGATTATTGGAAAGTAAAAGTTCAATTTTATTAACTAGAAGCTTGTTTACATTACTGAAAAGAACTTAGAAAAGGATTAAATGAAAATTACAAGAGAACATTGCATAAGCTAAAACAATTAAGCTAAAAATTTAAAAGCTAACTAACTCCCCTCGTGCATGTGGAGTGTGAAGGCCTTTTATAGCCTGATGAAGAAGCTTCTAGGCTGTGCCTTGCTACCCACGCTCCTTTCAATCTCAATCGTACAAATCTTCAATCATTGGAGAATGATTTTGAGCCCTTGGATCACAAATGAACTAACACGGATTGCCAGCGTGGCAATCCGTGATAGAGACATTTGTGCTTGTTGTGTGAGTGATTCTAGAGTAAACCCAATCATTTTCATGTGCTTCCTCACATCCGCGTGGCTTAATTGCTTGGCTTGACTAATGAGGAGCCTTGATATGACTGATTTGGCCCTGCCATCTTGTTATTGAGTGCTTGAATTACCTACTTTAACCTTCAATTTAGAAAAGCCCTATGATTTGACTAGAGGTTAAATTTTGGGACGATGAATGAACAGTAACCCTTTTGGCGCCCTTTTTCTAACTGAAACGGGTAAAAACATTTTTAAACTATGGGCTTATGGCAAATTCAGTCCTTGTGTTTGTGTTATTAAAAACCTAGTGTTAAAATACTTTCAGAAATGGCAACATTGGTCCTTGGAGTTAATGGGCTAAGGACCATTTGTGAAACTTTTCTGAAACTTGGAGGGACTGATTTGAAACATTTGGGATTTTGTCTCTTAGTGGTTAACTTTTGTTGACCCATAGTTGACTGAGAGTTGACTTTTCTTGGCTTCTTTTGAATCCTTGGCTTCTTTTGAATCTTTGGCTTCTTTTGTGCTCTTCTGTTTCCCGTGTCCGTGTTTGCCCGTTTTTGACTGTTTTCTTGTGATTTTTGATATATCCGTACCTGCACACACAAAACACAAAAACAAGTATATTTTTGCCATTTTAAGTGTGTTTTTGGTCATTTAGGGTCATTTTTGGTTGTAACGGATATGTGTATTTTACACCTATCATACCATCAAAATACCCAAAAAATGAAAAAAATTTAAAATTTTCAAAAATAAAATAAGTGTTTTATCACAATGTTGACTTTCCTGGTGGGTAGAATAAGAATAAATTTTGACTCGATCGAGCATATTGAGCTTTAGCTTGTCCCTTAACTTTTAGACTAAGCATTCGCGGATCTTTTTATTAAAGATTTTAAATTTTCGAAGAACAAGAAATAATGGTGTTAATTATGAGTTAGATGCTAAACAAGGATTAGTTGAAAATCTTAAGAGCTTATAAGTGTAGTTTGTGGCTTTTCTCTCCCATAAGCTTCTAACCGGACTAATAATGCGTGCACTCTTCGAAAATTAAACTTATATCAACGATTTTTAAAGTATGGTCGATATCAATAATTTTAGTCTTAGTTCAAATTTATACTTAAATTTTCTAAAAAGAAATTTTCTCTATATCATGGTAATATAAAGTGTTAAAAAATGATGATGAAAAATGAGGTAATAATAATAATAAAAACTGTGGGCTAATAAAAGTTTACGGCATCTTGCCGGCTCACAACCGATGTTGCAGTCTTCTAAATAAGGCACATAGTAATTATCCGAGACTGATAAAAGTTTGTTGCATCTGGCCGGCTCACAACCGATGTTGCAGCCTTCTAAAAGGTCAAGGATTTCCTTAGTTTAAAGGATGTATAATTATATTAAGTGTAATATATTTGATTTAATAAATATAGGGAAACTCTCTTTTTCTTAAATTTAAATATGCTTTTGAACTGAGACTATTTCGTTTTAAGTTGTGTTTTTATGTATAAACGGGAAATCTAATGGTTTTGAAACCGAAGGTCCGTGCGTCCCGATACTAGTCTTTGTAGGGTGTCAAAATCCTGGTCACTTAGCCGCAAGGTTGGGATGTGCCAAGATGAAAGTTGCTACATGGGATGATCTCGCCTTCAAACTCATTACTTTTGGGTGGAACGTGAAGCATAGAAATTTTGCAAAATGTTTGATCTATGGTGGAATTTTGAAATAAGCACATTCACCTAAGATATAATAATTGTCGGGAGTGAAAAATTTCACAAGGTACAAGTATGAGTAGTGTTAGCATCTTAGCTTGTATGTAACGGTGATTTTGTTTTTAAGCTTAGTTTGGAACGGGTAAAAATTCAGGAACGATGAATTTATCTTTTTTTTGGGCATTTTAGGATTAAAGTGCTTCTTGTTCTGTGACCCTAAAAGTTATAAAAATAACGAAAGTCCAAACATGTTAGTTAGTTGCTTAAAAAAATAAGAAAAAGGAAAAATACAAAAATATGTGTGGTAATAAGTGTAAATATTTAAAAATGGTCAAAATGGGGCCTTTCAAAGCTAATGATTTTTTAATTCCCTTCGATGAACACTTACCTACTTTTCGAGGTAATTAATCGAGATAGATTGAGAGTCTTGGTTTTCTAAAGTGTTTACTTATAGAAATGCGTGAGGATATGGCATTAGTTTAGTATGGGGGATTTTGGTATGTGCTTAATTACACATACCTTTTACCTATAATAACGAGCTTAAATGACCAAAAACGGACATAAATGCCAAATATATGCTTGTTTTGCTTTATATACTGTGCAGGTAACGGATATTCACTAAAGGACAAAAATCAAGCCAAAACGGACAAAACCAAGCACGGAGTTGAAAAGAGCGTAAAAAGTCAAAGTCAAATAGTCAAAATCAAAAAGTCAAAGTCAACAAGTCAAAGACGAAGAAGAAATTGAAGAAATCTTAAATGGGTCAACCCGTACCCATTTAATGGGTGGGGTCAACCCATTAAGCCTTTATCTATAAAACTTTCAAGCTTTAAAAGTCCATTATAAAAACCTAAACCTTTTAATCCATAACCGGCCCAATCCAATAGCCCATTACCACTTAACTATACACATAACCCTGTTACGTGGTTAGTCCTTAAGGACTAACGTGGTTAGTCCTTACACACTAACACCCTTAACCATTAACACCAGTTACCCTGTTATCCCCAAAATCAAACTTTCCCGCCAACACTATTCCTCCATCCATGTCACTCTCAACCTCGTCCACTGCACCCCATTGACAAACCAATCACTTTCTCATAAACCCCACACCATAAACTGCCAATTCCACCTTGGCAATCCTAGGGATTTTGATACTTTGATAAGACAAAGTCCAAAATTAATGGCTCAGATGATAAGACTTGGTGAACAAGATAAATGGATGGCTATGATGAAGACTTGAAGCTACTCACACAAGAAACACACCCTCTCTTCCCTCTCACCAAAGAAGCACAAAGAGAAGACCCAAAACATTGGTTTTTTTATATAAATAGGACCCTTGTAAGCTCTTGAGGCATCGAGATATCTAGTTTTTAGTTTTTCAGCTTATATTAAGTCTTTTTAGCTTATTGTACTTTTTCTAAAAGCCTTGTACTTATTTTTAGTTTTAACTCAGCTTATTGTACTTTGTTTTACGTCTTGTAAAAGTTTTTAAGTATTAATGAAATTTCAAATTTTATTGCAAAATTATATTTTTTCCTTATGTTAATGAATTAAGATGGTGAAGATTTTCTAATAAGCTTATAATAACTTGTTTAATCTGTTAAATAAAGCATTACAAACTACAAGTTTTTAAGTTAAGTTAACTCAAAATTCACCCCTCAAAGTACCTCAGCTTATTTTGGAAGATAAGCCAAACCTGGAAGGGCTTATAAGACCAATGTAGCTTGTTTTGAAACAAGCTAGAGCTCGTTGATAAGCTCTAAGAGCACTTTAAGCCCTTGTTTAAGTAAAGGGCCTTGTAAGTTTCATTTTTTTTACCTTTTTAGCTTATTTACTGTTAGCTTATTCTACTGCTTATTTTATTGCTTATTACTGCTTAGATTTGCTTATTAATGATGTATATTGCTATTTCATGCTCGCTTAAGGTTTAAATCTCATTTGTTCAAAGTATTTCTCATAATCTGTCCTTTTTTATGATAAACTGTTTCTTAGATTAGCTTATTGCATTGTGCATATTTTCTTAGATACATTGTTTTTGTCTTTAAAATGTTTAATTTAATTGTTTCCATTTAAATCAGCTTTTTAGGATCTGTTTTTGAAAAGTTAAAGGGGTGTTTGGTTTAGCAGTCTTAACCAAGAGTTAAGATTGCTATGGCTAATTGTGGCTTTAAAATCAGTTTCAATTGGCTTTAAGTTAGTCTAAATAGTAGTGTTAACAAGTTTTAATATGTTTTTAGTAAGTATTATTTGTTTTCTAACTGTTTTCAAAAGAACTAAAGGTAAGAGTGTTTTACTCAGCTTATTTGTGCTTTTCATAAATTAGTCCTTCTGTGGGTGTTGTGTTTGCATCTAAGTGAGTTCAAGTTACATTGTTTTTGTCATTCCTAGTTATTATTCTTGTTCCAGCTTATTCTCTTTGCTATTTTTATGTGCTTTTGCTTATTTTCTTCAGTTTTAAGTGCCAAATCATTCCTTGTGACATTCAAACACAAATCATCAGTCGTCTCTCGATTTTCCATTCTAGCCTCGTTGGGACATAACGACCCGGGGACACTCTATACTGCTTCCGGTTTTATTGCTCTCGCGTGGTTTCGTCCCTTGGTGTATTTATATCACATATAGATAGGTTTTAAGGGGTGAATTTGCGCGAGTCAGTCCTTAAGCCATAAAGATAGCTTAACTAGCTTAAAAATAAGCTAGAAAGTACCCTCTTAGGCTGTTTGGTTAAAAAGTTTTGGCCAAAAAGCTTATTTGCTTTTCTGTGCCTATGGCTTATTGGATTTGCTTATCTTGTGATTAATCTTGCTTATTAGGTTAGGTTATAAGTTCTGTTAGCTAATTTAGCTTATGGTAGAGCTTATTTAAGCTTATTAGCATTTTCAGTTTAGAATTTAAAGTTTAAAAGCCTTGTAAGTGAATCTGTCATTTAAGCTTAGTTTTAGCTTATTTTATTTGCTTATTTTTGTTCCCTAGTGCTTATTAGGTGTAGGTGTGCATTTGTCTTAGTTTATTTTCTTGTTTCCTTTGCTTATCTAGCCTTAAAAAGCCAAACAGTTAGCCTTTAGTTTTTTAGCTTTAAAACCAAGTCTGTCACTTTTAGAAGCTTATTTCCAGCTTATTTTAAGTTTGTATAAAAAGTCATTTTTCAAAAGTTGCTTATTTTTAAGTTATAAAACTTTTTCAAAAAGAAATTTTAAAAAAAATAAAAACCTGGGAATTAGGGAAGTCAAGGGTGAGCTAGGCTCGAACCCCTGACCTCTACCCAACTCAACCAAGCTTTACACACACACCACAACACCAACTGCCCTGGGGTCTTTTTCAGTTATAACTTCACATTACTTTTTATTTATACTCATTTTAGCCCATTAAGCTTAACAGCTTATTATGCTTATTTCCTGCTTACTTCAATAAGCTGTTTTGCCAAATTTATTTTTCCTAGGATTTAAACTGTTCAACGGACTTTTCCTGAATTTTTCATAATTTTCCAAATTAGTTTAATATTTTTAATTAATTTTTTTACTTAAAACTGTTTTTAATTCATATTAAATAAAATAAAAGTCAAAAAAATATAATTCTTTTTTCTAAAATTATTTTTAATCATTTAGGATTGTTAAAAATTAAATTTGCATTTTTAGGGTTAAATTTGTAGAAGTTAGGTTTTTAAAGAACGGGTTTAGGATCCCGTTATCGTTTTTCGTGTTTTAGCCTTAATTGCTTTAATTTTAGGTTTGCCTTTACTTGTTTTTGTATTTTATTTATAGAAATAGATTCCAAATCAATTATTGATCATTCAAACACGCGATCACGAACTTAATCACGATTTTCAAATTCGCACCTCGTCGGGAAACGACCCGGGAAGTTTTTTTTAGGGTTTTACTTTGGATAAAAGTAAATAATCTCTTAAAAGCCTCTTGGAATTCTCACTCTCTCTTCTATAATTGATATTTAGTTATATATATATTACTTATATATTATATATAGCTAAAATATCCAAATCAATTTTTGGCGCCGTTACCGGGGAGGTTCTGAAATGATTATTATATACGTTTGAAGATTAGTGTTTGAAGACCCTTCCCCGTGAAGTTATCGCTTTCATTTGTGAATATATTTTTTTTTCTATTATCAAGTAATCAAAAATTCTAAAAAAAATTAAAAAACCAACAAAAACGACCGTTGTGTCACTTGTGAATTCAGCTCACCTTTAGATTACAAACTATAAGAGAGGTATAAGGAGGGTCGATCCTACGAACTTCAACCCAAAAGGAGAAGGTTTTTAATAGCTTCGCGCTTTCCCGCTTCTCCTCTTCTTTGTGCGTTTTCTAGAGAGCTACCGTACACTTGTTCGATTATCGGTTACAAAAATATTTTTTTCTTTTTATTTTGTTTTTAGTGTATGCAAACTCGCTCTTCTTCAAAATTACTTGGTGAACCATCTACGAATTCTACTTCTACGAATCTGAAATGTCGTAACCGTAGACGTTCAAAACAAAGAGTCGAACCGTTCGCTCTTGAAGAAGTTCCCGTAGTTACGATGGCCGATCAACGTAGCAAAACGGACAAAACTGAGCACGGGAATGGAAAGAAGTAATCGAGAAAACGGATCCGAAAGTGCGTACCCTAGCTATCACAGACCAACCCAGGGCCCACTTAATGGGCCAGGTCAGCCCAAATCCTAATCTAAATAAGCCTTAAACCCTTAACTGTATTTAAAAGCCCAAAAATAAACCATAAACCCAATCTAAACCAACTTGGCCCATTCCCCTTTTTAACCCGTTCCCTTTTTAGTCCTAGTCAACGAATTAAACGGGTCAACACTGTAAAAAAAACATTGTATATCCCCTTCATTGTTTCCCTCCATTTCCACCTTTCACCACGCAGGGTAAAATCAACCAATCACACGCCTCTTCCGTGCTTCTAGAAACAATTGCTGACACTTTTGACAACCTACTTATCCACGTTGGCAATCCCAACGCATTTGATTGGTTAAGGGACGTGTACAACAGATCAAGCAAAGGTCAAGATTGAAGGGAAATAATTTGAGGCAGTTTGAATAAAGGTCTTGATTAGGGAAGGAGGGAGCGTCCCTTTTTGGTATGTTTTTATTCTTTTAAGTTCGATTTAAATGGAAAATGGTATGTGTAATTAAACACAAATCAGTAGTTATAGCTTAACTTATTAGTATTTTAGATTATTGTAATCGTTTTAGCTTAATGTTTGTACTTATTTGAATTAATCAATAAAATTTTAGTTTTCATTTAGTTAATGTTTAATTCATATTTTTACTTATTGCACTATTGTTTTAATTAAGCTCAGTTTTAATCTAATAAGCTCTTATAAGCTCTCAAATACTACTTAAGCTAGCTTATACTCAGTTAAGCCTTCAAAAGCTTAACTGAGTTTAGACTTTCATCTCAAAATCTCTCCCCTAAATTTCCTCAGCTTAATGGATGATAAGCCAAACTTGGATGGGCTTATGGACACCACCAGCTTATCTATGATAAGCTAGAGCTTGTAGATCTAGCTTATTAAAGCTTATTTGATCCCTGTTTAGCTGGGATCAAGGTACACTTGCCATTTTCTCTCTTATAGCTTAATTTCTAATTTGCTTAATCCTGCTTAAATCTCTGCTTATTGTTGCTTATTATTACTCATAATTGCTTATTACTGTTTAATTAGTCTTATTACTGCTTTAAATTGTTTGATTATAGTTTAGATTCTCTTAGTTTATGTTATTGCTTAAAACTGTCTAAAAAACAAAAAAATGTGCGTATTATTCTAGCTTATAGTTAGTGCTTATTTCCTGTTAGCTATTGCTTATTTGATCTTAATTTGCTTAGTTAGTCATCTGTTTTCATAAGTTTCAGCTTATTTTACCTTTTTGTAGCGTAAAAATGGAAAAACAACTTTTAAAGGGGTGTTTGGTACTAGCAGTACTAACATTAGTTAGCACTGTTTAGTCTATTTTTGTCACTTGGAAAGGTTTTAACAAGCTTAATCTAAATCTTAGAGTTAGTTTAAATTGATTTTCAAAAGTTAAATCTTAAATTTTAGATTAAAAGTAGCCATGATTTGAATCTGTGATAATTTGGTCTTTTAATCTAGCTTATTTGATTTGATTATGAGTTAGTGTTGTTTGACGTCAGTTGTATCTTTGATTTGAGTCTAATAATACATTAGAACTAGTTTGATAAGTGTGCAATAATTTGGTAAGTTTTAGTCATAATCTGTCATAGGTTTTTCAAAGTTTAAAAGTCTAATTTTCATTAGCTAAATTAGATAAGTTTTAGTTTGAATTAGGGTCTGATTTTTAGTGAAAAGGCTCTTTGGATATTGAGCTTAAACTGTTTGAACTTATTTTCACTTTTAAACTTCATTAGCTAGCTTAAATTTAGGTCCGTATTTGCTTATTTTTCCTTTTTTTTAAAAAAATCCAAAAAGCCAAAATCAGTTTAGATTTGTCAGTTTTCAAGTCTTCTTTTTCTAGCTTATTTCTAAGCCATTTTTCCTAAAAAATAGCTTTTATGAGTTCCTTGGAGGCCAAATTCAATCTGTTTTTGGTCTACAACTTATTTCAAGTTCTTATTAGGTCTCAAAATTAAGCTCAAATTAGGTCTAGTTACCTTTAAATCTGCTAGTTAAGTCAGATTGTGCCTTTCAGCTTTTAAGCTTATTTTGTTAACTAAGTCATTTTCACATTAACTTATTAGGTCTTAGTAGTTAATAGTTTTTTGTTTATTTGCTTTTTCATTTGCTTTTTGAGTCTAAAATCTAAAACAGTTTTGCTTATTTGTCAAAAATTTTAGTTTAGTCAATCTGTCACCATAAGCTAGCTTATTCTAGCTTATTTGTAAGTTTTAGAAAAAGTTCCTATTACAAAATTTGCTTAATTTTAGCTGGCCTTTAAAATCTTTATAAAGAAAAATAAAATATATATATATATATTGCAAAAAGGGAAGCCACAGGTTCGAACCTGTGACCTCCCCCTTAGCACACATACGCCTCAACACAACACACACTTAACCAACTCGCCCTTGGGTCTTTTCTATTATGCATTCATTTCATTAATTTCTTATAGTCTTTTTCTAGTTTAGCTTATACGTGCTTAATTGCTTATTTTCTGCTTATCCTTTAAGCCGCTTTTCTAGTTTATATTTTTAATAAATTTTAAACAGTCTTAAGTACTTTTCATAATTTTTCTAGAATTTTTAGAAATAGTTAGTATTTTTAATTAATTTTCTAGATTAAATTCGTTTTTAATTAATAATAAATAAAATAAAAACCAAAAAAATATAGTTCTTTTTCTGAAAAACATTTTTTGTCATTTAGGATCTAAAAAGTTTAAATTTGCATTTTTAGGGTTTTAATTTGTCGTAGTTCGTTAACTTGTCGCGTTTTTATAATTCCCGTTTACATTTACGTGCTTAATTTCTTGAATTCTTTAATTGTCGTAATTGTTTACTTGCTTTTACATGTTTTTATGCGTTTTCATTAGTAGAATTAGAAACCAAATCAAAATCTTTAAAACCATTCAAATCACGCGATCACTAACTTAACCTCGATTTTCAATTCGTACCTCGTCGGGATACGACCCGGGAAGGTTTTGAATTTTGCTTTGGTCAAAAGCAACTTTCTTGAACCTTTTTACTTATATATTATACGATTATTGATTATATCCTTATATGCGTATTTGGAGAGGAAACAATTTTTGGTGCCGCTGCCGGGGAAGTGTGTGCGATTATCGTGTTTCGTTTGAAGATTAGTGTTTGAAGACCCTTCCTCGTGAAGTTATCACTTTTAATTGTGAATATTTTCTTCTTATTATAAAAAGAGTAAATTGCAAAAATCGTCCCTAAGGTTTAGCCAAATTGCATGTTTCGTCCCAAATAGTTTAAAAGTGCATAGATAGTCCTAAAATCAAACTATTTTGCAAAAAATCATCCCTGGTTAACGACGAAACATGCAATTTGGCTAGACATTAGGGATGAAACATGCAATTTGGCTAAACTATGTGGGATGATTTTTGCACTTTGGCTATACCTTAGGGGCGATTTTTGCACTTTCAAACTATTTGGGACGAAACATGCAAATTGGCTAAACTTTAAGGACGATTTTTGTAATTTACTCTTATAAAAATATAAAAATACAAAAAAAATTTACACTTCTATTTTTATTTCCTTTTAATATTAAAAATAACCGATTGTTAATTGTCGTTTTGGCTCATCTTTAGTTAACAAACTAAAAGAGATGTATAAGGAGGGTCGATCCTGCATACTTCGATCCAAAAGGAGAAGGTTTTTAAAACGCTTCACGCTTACCCGCTCCTCCGCTTCTTTGTGCGTTTTTTAGAGAGCTACCATGCACTATTGACTTTCGGTTTCCAAAAATATTTTTCTTTCTTATTTTTATTTCTTCTCTTTATGTATTATTTGAAAAATCTATAAATATTCTTCTCTACCCCCCCCCCATTTTGTTTAATTCTTCTCTTTATCCCTCTTTTAATTCTATCATCATGTATGGGTTTAAAGAATGTTCGTCTTGTGGAGCTTTGTATAATAGAGAACATTGTTGTTCAAATGTGAGTTCCGTAGACAATCTTGTTCGTGATCCCAATCCGATTTCTTATGATGAAACCCCTGACTCGTCTCAACAAACCCCATGTAATTGTTCCAAGTGTGGAGGTCCGTTTGGTGGTCTATATTGTCGACAATGTACTTGTGAGCGGTGTAGAAGAAATTATACGGATGAAGTTTGTGCTTTATGCTGTTATGAAGTTGAAAAATCATTCGTTAATGATTCAAATCCAAATTCTTTCATTGATTCTCCAAATATTTTCAACCCACCTCCACAACCCCAGACGTATTCTTGTGAGTTATGTGGAAACGATGCTCATTTTGGTTACGATTGTCCAACACAAGTTCCGTTTATCTCTAATCCGGATCCGTGTTACAATCAAAATTTTGATAATAATTTTCCACAAACTTCACCAAGTCTTCCACAATATCTTTGTTGTACCCGTTGTGGGGGTCCTCATGAGACTTTTCAATGTGATCAATTGATCTTCGATGAGCCTTATTGTGAAAACTGCGGGGGACCTCATATGAGTTTTCAATGTCAACCGATGAATCAAAACTACTTTGAGCCTAATCCTATCTATAATTCTAATTCTTCCGGTTTTGACCAATTTCCGCAGTATCCCGTCAGTTCTCAACCTCCTGAGGAAAGTATCAAAGAATTTTTTGTAAAGCACGCTCAAGAAATGATAACTACGGTGCAATCCGCTATGAAAATAGTAATTCAACAACATGAGCAGGCAGTTCAGAAAGAGCAGGAGGAGCAGGCAGCTTTTACTCCATATTGGAAGTTTCCTATTTTTGACGATGATGACGATGAGTATACTATTCAGTATAAGAAATATTTAGAGAATTCGTCTAATGCAATCACACCTGACTTATCAACCGAGGAACCCGATAACTCTCTAAATATGGGGGACGAGCATCTTAGCACTATTCTGGAAACGGAATCGGACAAATTAATAAAGTCTAGTGTTGAGAACCTTGTCCCAATCCCAAGTGAGTCTAAGGAGTTTTCCGATAATTAAAGTGAGTGTGATGTGCCAGTTTGTGATGATTTTACGACTTTCTCTAATCCTCTTTTCGCTTCTGACGATGATTTTTCCTCTAGTGACGACGAGTCATTTTCTGATGAGGATGTTTCGAAAGAAAATTTCAAAATTTATTTAAACCCTCTTTTTGATGAAGAGATCATTTCTAGTAAGATAGATCCGCATCATTTTAATGCCGAGTCTAATCTTATAGAATCTTTACTTAATCGAGATATTTTGACGGTTTCTTATCCTAAGATTGATTATCTTCTCGAGGAGTTCTCCGGTGAACTCACTCATATCAATTTAATTCCACCAGGAATTAATGAAGCCGATTTTGATCCTGAAGAAGAAATTCGTCTTATTGAGGAATTGTTGTATGATAATTTATCTCCTCGACCACCAGGAATTAAAAAGTCTGTGCAAAAAGAAAGGTCACATGATTCGAACCTGTGACCTCTCCCTTTCACACTCAACGCCTCACACACACAACACTTAACCATCTGCGCCATTGGGTCTTTTCTGAAAGACTCTAGGGTGCATTTGGTTTTAAGGGTTTGTTGACTATTAAGCTTAATAAGCTATTTTGCTTATTTACAGCTTATTAGCATAAGCTCTTTAGCTAGTTTTATTTTTCTTATGTTTAGAATAGTTTAAAGTATTTTCTGTAATTTTTTTAAAATTAGTTTACTATTTTTAATGATTTATTTAGATTAAATCCGTTTTTAATTCATATTAAATAAAATAAAAATAAAAAAAATATAATTCTTTTTGGGT
>BQNB010071582.1:0-32720 GCA_026074375.1 Tanacetum coccineum
GTATTTGTTCTTGTTTTCTTGGTAATAAAACACCTTTGTATTTGTTCTTGTTTTCTTGGTAATAAAACACCATTAATGGATAGTTTTTTGTTTGGTCACTTCCCATTTCATTTGGTCACCCTGGAGCCCAAACAAATGAAAAAATAAGGTGGGTTCGGTCGGTCACAATGTCAGGTTCGGTGGAGACCGACCCAACGGTTCGGTGGGATTACGCTTAGTCTAACATGTTTAGGTGTCTAACATGTTTAGGTGTCAGTGGTTCCCAGTGGTGGTGCAGTTTGGCAAAAACGGTACTGAACAGGATGACATTGGGACAGATAACACGGCTATGGCGCCAGTGCAGTTTGATAGCAGCATAGGTGGCAGAGAATGCCTATGGCGTGAATGATGCATTGCACCGTGCACTCTAAGCAGTTTCTATCATAAAGGTATGAATATTTACTACCCCTAATGACTATCTTACAAATTGCAACTTGTCTATTTCTATGGAATAACATGTTTTGAAACATGGCGACTAGCAAACTTTATGTGATGACAACCTTGTAAAAGTTTGACTGCTTTCATATTTGTTCCAAAACATTTCATTGCTTTCACACAATCAAACTTATCACTGAAAGTTAGCACATTCTTATATATCTTCCTATAATCATTCATGCTCCATAATAAATTGTCCCAAACAGTAAAACTATACATACTTTAAAAAACTCATGGTTTGGTCTAAAGAATTTAATATGATAAAAGTAAAATTGTACGTGAGCAACTACTTTTATAAAGGTACAAAATTAATGAGGCATAAAAATGTCAAAAAAAAGGGAAGAGAGGGAAGGGAGTGGTCGTGCCAAGGCTTCGTGTCAAGCTATGACGCGATATTGAGCCATGGCGCACCACTCCGTGGTTCGCGCCAAACTCTCTCGCGTCACGCGAATTTTTTTTTTTTTTTTTGAAAAAGTAGCCGTTTGGAGCCGTTGAGGGGAGCGGGTTTTTGAAAAAAATACCCCAAAAACCCTATTTTTACCCCTTTAAAAATCCTATAAATACCCCATTTATATTTTATAACTTCACACACTTTTCTATACCAATTCTCTCATCTTTCACTCAAAAAAATGAATCCCAACCCGAATTGGATTTCCGGTATGCTTACCGACCCAACCAACCAAATTTCGGGGTCGTCTTCGAATCCGGGCGGTTCCACTCAACCTTCATTCACCCAAATGCCTTACTATCCAAATTTTCAACCTCAATATTCTAATCAAGAAGAACAAATGTTGTTTCACCAATTTAAAATGCAAATGCAAATGAACAAACAACAACAATCAAACAATTCAACCACTTCCCAACCGCATTCCGTACAACAAATCTCACCACCTAGTTGACGAAACCGAAGAAGAGAAGAAGGAACGCTTCCAACCCCGACGTCGAAGCCTAACCGCGGTCGTAAGAAGTCGGTAAACAAAAAAAAAACAAAGGAAAAGATGTGGAAGTTGAGAAAGAAACCAAAGAAGGACGAATTCGACAACAAGCGGATGGATCGACTATGCCGACATCATCATACGCCGAAAATGAACGAATCCGAAAGTCCGATTATCTACCACCAAACTAGTCGACCGTCGCTGTTTTGTCATATTTATGTTTTTTAAATTATTGTCTTTTAATTTATGCATTTTAATTTGTCTTTTAATTTATGTATTTTTTTTAATGTAATGTTTTAATTTTAATGAATTTTATTTTAGTTATAACGAGTCAGCATATTGCCCGCGCGTTGCGGCGGGGCTAACCTAATGTCGAAAGTTATTTAGCTTCGATAATAGTGTGTTTTCGGTTATTTTATTTTGGGTTAACAATTTTTTGGTTACATCGTTTTTTATAACAAGTATAATGGGCGGATACTTTTGCGTCTAGATATATGATTAATCTTATTCCATTTAGGCCGACACAAGAGCTAAAATGAGCACGGCGATAGGATCAAATTATTTTTTTGAAATTTTTTTTATTAAATTAGTTTGTGTATTTCAGAAGCATTGCAATATTGGACTCGTTTTGTTCGCAATTCAAAAACTGTTCCGCGGGTATTTTTTAATCTGAATGAATCGGTAAATATGTGTTATATATTTGATAAATAAAGTTTATTATATAAAAAGTCGTAAATAGTTAAAAGTTGATGGTCCGATTTGTAAAAAAAATTCTCCAATTTCGGCCGGTGGTTTTTTTTTTACTTTGGGCCAGATTTACGTATGTCAGAAGCATTGCAATCTTGGGCTAGTTTTGTTCGCAATTCGAAGATCTTTCCACGTGTGTTTTCTTTATATTATCTACTTGTATGTTGCATGTTATTATACTTGCGTCACAAATGTTGAATAAGTAAAAAAATATATATATATCTAAATGGGTCGGCCTAAATTGAGAGCGTAAAGAAAAACCTTGAGCCCATGCCACAAAAAGACAAAATACCATACTCATTTTTAATATATTGTTTAATAAGTTTATTTAAATAATAGTTAATTAAAAAAAATAGTTTGGCACCGGATCTGGCGCCAACCAATGCCGCTGAATTCTGGTGCCATAGCAATTCTGGTGTCAAACTCCATTTTGCTGACGTGACATCACTTTTTCTCTATGGCACGAGGAGTTTGACACGACCGCTCCCCGAAAATTGAAGATGGTGACTCACTCGATTATTACCTCTGCCATTTTTGACCTACAAAACTAGCATTCAATATGATAAATGATAAATAAGACAATGGGGTCAGTAAATTTAATACGTAGTAACTCTTAACAGTGTATATAAGTTGACAAAATTACAAATGCAAGTAACTTAACCCCATATTATAAATGATAAAAAGCCAACAAGATCTTACTTCAAAACTTGATATTCTTCCTCCATAATGATCATCACAAACAAATTATATGCTTTCAATTCCCACCACTATTCACATAATAATTAACAAAAAAGATCACAGGTGACCAGCAAAATTATTTAAAATAAGAAAAGAAAATAATAGCAACATAGATGAACTACGTACAGCCTTTCTTATTAGATAGACGCGGCCTCGCTCCTACGATGTCGCTTCCCGTGGTGGCGACCGCGACCAGTACCAAATGTAACGGGATCAAACCTTTTCAACCTTTCGGCTTCTTTAGGGTTAAGCACGCACTCGGAAGGTGGTGTTTTGTACCTTCTTTTATCATAACAGTATGAATATTGCATGTGTTTCTTTCTAAAACTTTCCATTTTCGTCCTTTGTGATGGAGTGATACCGGTAGGGATCGAGTTAGAACTTGGTCCAGATTCACATTTGATTGACGAGAGCTCAATGGGGTCAACCGTGCATCCATGGAGGACAAAATTGGAAAACTCAGCAATGTAAGGGGCGTATTTGTAGTTTACCTTGTACTTGCCTCCATTTGTTGCCCACTCGGAAGCATCCCAGATTGTTGCATATAAAGTCATTGGCTTTGAAGGAAAGTCTGCGCCCATTGATTCTGTTCTTTTCATTTCTCTTATGGCGACATCATCAACATAAAATCTATACCAAAAATTAAAACGTCAAATACAACACATAAAGGTTAAACAATACAATACCGATATGAATTGCACATGTCGTCTTTTTTATATATAACCTCCACTAATAAAGGCGGAAGAAGTATAGATAAACTGTAAAAAAAAAATTACCAAAATGACTTTTCTTAGTATAAGTATTTAATTTTGATGACTTTGGGAACAATGAAACATTGAAGAGTAGTAGCAGATGCAGGTGATGTTATGATTGAATAAAACAGACAGATGTTGTACATAATAGAAAGCTAACCTCTTCCTTCTATTACTACATACAATGTACCACCAAAACCATTATACCTGCAGCTTTTAATGGTAAATAAAATATTTGATACTTTGGTATGGGACCATTTGGGCATTTCACTAGGTTTCCTTACAATTACCCCCATAGCAACCCATAATGTACTTGATATACTCTAGCACATCATATTCATCATCATGAAATGTCCCAATACACTAGTATCATGACATTTTGGCAAAAACATTGCAACAAACTGGCCAAATTTGTTGCCCATACCTTGTTCTTCAAATATTTGTTTAGTGGAGGACAATTATTTTAGGAATGTTATTCTAGATGCAAATACAGTAATCAAAAGGAAACAAGTGGTGTCATATCAACATTCTTTAAAGTTCCTTTTTTTTACCAAAGTAGGCCATGCCAAAATGTGTAAAACTTTTGCAAAAAGAATGTAACCTATCCAGAAAAAGTTTTTCATATTGGGGCCTTTTTCAGCAAACAATTTATGATAAGGTTCCGTATAGTATCATTAATATCAGTCTATGAGGCTAATTTTGATTCACAAGAATCAACGAGTGTATGGTGAAGTATTAATCACGCGTGCCATTTTCGATTATTGTTAGTTCGTGCATATCATATATGTTTATGAGTGTGGTCCATGAAATAAACGTATTAAATGAGCGCAATAAACTTTGACGATGGGTAACTTACATAATGTGAGTGTGAGTCCATAGGATGCTATATTGATGGTAATCGTCAGTAGGATCAAACCAAAGACCATATCTTTCTTCTCTGCCAACATTTGTGCTTCCATTGCCGTAAATGTTCGTTTGAATCCTCCATTCTTTGCCTCTTATATTGCCCAAAAACTCGAAGTCAATTTCATCATGGATCTTCTCAAATATATCTCCATTTGACATCTACAAAGAAAACAATGTGAAAACTTATATATATCCCGTGTTATAATCTTAAAACAAGTAACGCAACTAAGTTGACTTATCCGCCAATGACTAAATTTTGTTAAAGTTTCACGAACCAGGAACTTATGGAGTGAGCTAATTAAGAGAAGACAATGACACACTTACATTAATTTGACATTTAAGTAAATTAAAAGGAGAATAATGAAAAAATATGTGCACTCGGTCAATATAATCAAACTATGTGACTAACTGTTTGATTATTTGTTTAAGTAATTATAATTACAAACAAGGATAAAACAAAATAAGAAAAAGTAGTGGACCAAAGTTATGTTTTTAAACTACTAATATTAATGATCACTATTAAGCAAAAAGTAAAGTTGGGTTCACAACTTATAATTAACGTTGCTTTCTTTGAAGACATCCCAAAAAAGCTAATAGAGTAACCCGAAATTTAGCCTTTCCAAAAAGAAGAGTAACCCGAACTTTGAAACTTTTCTTGAAAAAACACACTACTACAAGTATGAATTTCATAAAGAGCGCATAACTTAAATAGCTTGTTGGTTGGTCGAACAAACAATATTGGAATATTGTTTGTGTAAGATAGGTTTACAATACATTACAAGAACCGTAATCAGCTACAACCAAGAATGACCAATCAAATTATAGATATAGTGAAACATTGGCTTATTGAACTTGTTATCGCTCATAACTAATTAGATAAGCAAATCTAAAGCACTCTTGAAACCGATTATCTGTTTATATTTTTATTTCTTGTATTAAAATGCAATAAGCATTATAAATTTATAATAAGCAAGCCTTATACGGATAGAGAAATGTTAGATTCACACCCATTTTACACATACAAATTCCACACCCATATGTGTCAAACAAATATAGGTAGTTGAAAAAAGAAAAAGAAAATTTGATAAAATGTGATTGGTGCAAGTTACATGCCACATCAGCATGTGAAAGTTTTTATGTGAGTTGGGAGTGGATGTAGCATTGCTCATACGGATATACCCCAAAGTATATTGGAAATAAAAACATGTGAATACAATTGATTTAAAATGAGATCATACCTCATAAAAAGTAGTGATTTTTGTATATAATGTTTAGAATATTGAGTGGCTAAAAAGAAAAGGATACAGTTATCAAGAAATGAGGGGCAATAATAAATCCATTTTTATTACCTTTGATCAAACTTCAATGACTAAAAGGTAAAACATAAATCCAAGATGCAAGCAATCCCGTTTGTTTTTATTTTCATTGGAAACAAATATTCCGATAAAATAAAATAAAATATTGCAAGTGTTGATTTCACAAGATTTGATACAATATTCCATGTTGAAAAAAATCACTTATTTCTGTTCCTTTCCATTTATATTCTGAGAAAATAAACAAAATCAGTTTTTATAAAATAAAATTTAAGTTTCCAACATATAATTTCAATCAAGTCAACAATACCAAAAATTGCATTGCATAATTTAATGAAATTTATATATATATACTATGTTTGGGTTAAAACTATGTCGTTTTGACATAGTTTGGGCCTATTGGACCGGCCCATTTGGCATTTTTTTTTCTTTAACTAGGCAACTTTGAAAAAAAAATTGCTCGATACAAAATAGAAAACAAAAGTACTTATTTATTCAGTTCAAAAAATATCCGTGACATGAGACCAAACACATAAACTCATATAAAAAAAAACTATTGCACAAAATAATAATAAATAAATAAAATTCTCGGCACAAAATAAGAATTTTTTTTACAAAAGTATTGATTTATTCAGATCAAAAAATACCCACGACATGACGCCTAACACATAAGCCCATACGCAAAAAAAAAAAATTAACGCCCCGCATCAAAGCGCGGCCAATCATGCTTAACACATTTTTACCCAAATCTCATAAAATTATATTAAAAAAAACCCCAAATAGCAAAAAAAACCTTTAAACACATAACTTTTAAAAAATTAGCACACGCAAACCACACTTATAAAACTTTGAAATCTTACCATACAAATTTAAAAAAAACACTCACATCTATGATAAAACAAACACCGCCCCGCAGCAACGCGCGGGCAAATGCTTGTTGTTACAATGTTGACTTATTTCGGCCTATTTAATATCCCTACCTTAAATGAGAAAACAAAAGAACCAAAATACTATTCCCAATCAAACATTAAATTGAACCTTTTTCATTTTCCATTAAAAATTACTACAATAATACGAAAATTGGTACTCTTTTCAATCTGAAGTTGCATTTTCCATTCAAAATTACACTAATGAAAATGAATAAATTTCATCAACTTTTAGTGAAGATGGTAATTATGTTTTTACATTGAATAATTTGTTACCATTGTCATAACACAATATACACATTTTGCTTCAAAGGTTTCCACTATATTCTAAGTTAAAAGATTAATAAAAATGCAGAGGATATAATCAAGAAAATAACAAATTAATAAACATTATTTTGGTTTAAAGATTTCAGTAAGATGTTACCCATTAACAGGATAATAACTTTTAACAAAACATAAATCTAATCTATATATTAAAAACTTACATAAAATGCAACAACAACACCAGCAGTATAATCAGCAGGAAGCTTAATAGATGCACTAAAGTATCCATGAAGATACAAATCTTGCGACACAAATCCAGAACCTAAAAACACAAAAACACACATATAAAACACACACTCACTAAAACACATATAAAAAACACACATATATATAATATAACCTTAAATATGTACCTGTTCTTTCATCAAGTGACAAATGGACAGATTTACCATCTTTTAACACAATCATATTATCATCGCCAAATAACTGTGAATACCCTTCATCAAAAGACAAAACTGGAAGATTTCTTGCAAGCCCATTTGCATAAACAAAACCACAGCAGGTTAAGAAAACAAAGATTATATAAAACTTCATAATGTGAAAATACAAGTTGCTAATGCATGGAAGTGTTTTTGTGTGAGTGAAGAAAAATGAGAGAGAAGGAGAAGAAGAGTGGGGGGTTTTATCGGTGGTGAAAGAGGTGTGTCTGTGTCTGAGCTGTTTGTCATTTGGAGTTATTTTCATTCATTTTTTTTGTTTTTCTTTAATAAAATTAAGAGGAATGCTAGACCCACTCACAACTCACATAAAAACTTTCACATGCATATGTGTCAAGTAGTTTGCACCAATCAACATCTATCATATTTTCTCTTTCTTTTTTTTACTACCAATATATGTTTGACACATATGGGTGTGAATTTTTTTTGTACAAAATGGGTGTGGATCTAGCATTTCTCTAAAATTAATTTGGATTAATTAATTAATTTAGGTTAAATATTAGAGTGCCTATAATAAGCGTCGTCACGTCAATGTGTATCATAACACTTTTGTAACATAAATATTTTTTCAAATAATATTCTTATAACACACAATAAAAAATTCCACTCATTCACGAAAAGAAGACGCATAACGACCGTGAAGAAATTTGTGAAGTCGCCTATAAAAAAAACGATGCATTTCCCATATATAACAAAAGGCCATTAGTTCAGATAACGATCGTTAAGTTTCGAGACAAAAAAAATCGATAAACAGTAATTATTTACAATTGACAGTTCCGTTTGAATTTTTGGTTTAGGTTTATAATGCTAAGGTTAGTATTAGATCAAAGTTAGAAATCCTACAAACCATTAGATCGAAGTTGAGTTGGAAGGAAGATTGTCTTGATATTTTTTTCCCGGACTGTTTTTGGACCATGGTTAAACATACAAACAACACTACATGATAATCATTTGCTAAATTTTTTACTTCAACACCAAAGATTCATTTCTAACCCATCTACCAACCAGCCCTTCATATTTAATATTGATGGTCGTACATTAGAATATGGTAGGGATGATTTCTGTTTGATTACGGGTTTTCGGTTTGGCAAAGTGAATTTAGATCCTCGTGAGGAAGATCATTCTGAATTTCGTATGCGTGTGATGTGTGTTTTCCAAGCTTTAAATTTATAATAACTAGAAATACCGATTTTTACTAAAAACACAACACTCTGGAAGTATACCCGTTCGTGTATAGTATAGCTTTAGGTAAGACCAGGTCGTTCCACGGGAACTGAAGTTTTCACAGTTTGTAATTAAGGTGCCGAGGTTAATAAGATTGTCACGGATCAAATTAACCAAATTTTACATATATCGGATATTATACTTAACTTGATTTAAGATTCCTTAATGATACGGTTCAAGTTGGAATGATCTACTCTAAAAGCTTGGAGGTATGGTATTTTTGGAATGTACTCACGGTATGGATATTCATTTGTTTTTACCACATGATAGCCCTTTTTCGATGTCTTAATAGGTTTATCTTTTTCAGTTTTATTATCAACGATGATAGGAGGTGGTGGATCTTTTTGAGTTTTCGGAGAATCATGAGACCTTCCACTCTCGGTGAATACGGCATTCACTTGTTCGGTTTGAGCTTGAGGAGGAGGTTGTGGCTCAGTCCAATCGGTTTGTTCTAAAGATATGTTTTGAGATTTCGACCACTCATCTATTTTTATTTCCATATTTTTAATTTTAGTTTGGAAATTCTTTTCATTTTGCTTCATTTTTAAAATCATATCGTTAACATTGTTTTTGAAAAACATATTTGTAACTCTTTGACCATCCAAGAATTTTGTGATTGATTTTTCAAAATCAGTTTTAGATTGAGGTTCTTGGTTGACTGTTTTAGACTCTTTGTTAGGTAAAACACCGGTGGTTTTACCATCGTCTCTGGCAAAAAGTTTCCAATGAACAGTTCTCATGCTACGGATACGTCTTTTGAAATCTTCGAGATCATTTTTCACATCATTGTTTATATTCTTTGAGAGCGGATTTCTCATAATCATTAGTAACATGATGGGATTGATGAGAAAACGAATTATGAGAATCTTGGTTTTGATAATCTTCAGATTGGATGTAATTGGCTTCATGACGTTCACACATCGGCGTGTCATCATTCAGGTGGTTTTTAGAAGCGTTTTCCTCTCTAAGCTCATTGTATTTCTTACGCATATCTTGTAATTCTTCTTATAAACTTATAATTTGAGAATACATAGCCTTCAATTTTTCCATAAATCGAGAATTATCAGTCTTACTATCACTTCCATCGGCGAAGGAAACAAATTTTCGATGATGTTCGTTTTTAGATTTTATGGGCCAATCATGTTCGAAAATGACTTTGTCCTCGAGAAATTGAAAAGCTTGATTTGGACTTTTGTAGAGGAAGATTCCTCCGGCTGTTACGTCCAGGATTCCTTGAGTGGGTTCGTCTAGACCGTGATAGAATATTTGAATAATAGCTCCTTTGGTCAGACCGTGCCCATGACATTTTCGAAGCATGTTCTTGAGTCGTAACCAAGCGTCGATTAGACTTTCACATACGAGTTGAGAGAAATTTTTGATTTCAAGTAAAAGACGGTTAAACAACGAAGGTGGAAAGAATCTGTTTATAAAAGCTCTTCTCATTTGTTCCCACGATATTATAGACTCTTCATTAAGTTCGTTAAACCATGTTTTAGCTTCATCGCACAAGGAAAAGGGAAATATTAAAAGCTTTACGACTTCGCTTTGAGTTTCATCATATTTGAACATGTCGCAGATTGCGAGAAATTCACGGATGTGGTCATGCGGATCGGATCGCAGATAACCGTCGAATTTATTTTCCAAAATCGTTTTCAAGTGGGTACTACTGATAACAAAGTTGTCATCAACATTGGGTTGAAAAATGACAGAATTAGGAGTCGGTGCTACAATCTTAGCATTTTCTCACATAGGCTGATCATCAGGATCGAGAATTATTTGTTTGGGCTCAACATCCTCTTCAGGTATATTTATGACGACAAACTCATTAACGGGAGAATGTTGGGTTGAAGATTCGATCCGAATGTATTCTTTTCGGAACATTTTAAATTTACAAGTCCTTGTTATTAAATTTTTTATATATTAGATTCACAAGTTGTTTTCCGTAAGATAGGGGATTTATACATACATTAACTATTTTGCAAAAAGACATTTTTATATATATAATTAAAGCTAATAGGATAATATTTTCATATATTTTTTATATATTTTCAAAATAAAGTAATTTATAATATATATATATATATATATATATATATATATATATATATATATATTAATTTAATTCTATATAGCAAATAAGGATAAATAAATAAAAGATTTTTTTTTGATAGGTACGGCGTACTTTAGGAAAAGGTGCGCGGGGCTTTTTCTGGAAATTTTTATTGTTTGTTTTTCAAAAATTATGATAACTAGATAATTAACAAATACATAAGGCATATAAGCAAAATAAAATACATTCAAATGATTATAGAACCTAAGACTAGCAGATTGAGAGTTTTAGTTTTGGATTTTTTTTAAAATAAGATTCTGTTTGTGAAAATTTGCAGAAAGTGCGGCGTACTTGGGTAAAGTACGGCGTACTTTTTGGGTTTTTTAGGAAAACCGGCGCACAAACTGGATGTGCGGCGTACCTTCTGTAAGAAAATGATTTTTTTGGGTTCGTTTGCTAGAAACGGGTCCGGCGAGCTAGCTTGTAAATTTTGTGAAACAAATAGCACCTAAAACAAGCAACAAACTGATAATAACTTAAACAATTCCCCGGCAGCGGCGCCAAAAACTTGATGTGTGTTTTCCAAGCTTTAAATTTATAATAACTAGAAATACCGATTTTTACTAAAAACACAACACTCGGGAAGTATACTCGTTCGTGTATAGTATAGCTTTAGGTAAGTCCATGTCGTTCTACAGGAATTGAAGTTTTCACAGTTTGTAATTAAGGTGCTGAGGTTAATAAGATTGTCACGGATCAAATTAACCAAATTTTGCATATATAGGATATTATAACGAAAGCAATTAAAAGATGATTCAATCAAATGATTAAGGTATGTTTATTTAGGCAATGATCACTTAGATAATGATGTGTTTGGAATAGTGTTTATAAGTTTTAGAAAATAGAGTTATCACAAGTTATAAATCCTTTCGGCCTTTAAATATAACTAGTGATTATATCGATTAATAACAACAAATCCTTTCGGCCTTTATAAGTTATTATAACTAATATATTAAGTGGAATGATTAAACACATATATAAAAGAACCCTTTCGGCCTATATTCTTGTATAAAATATGTTTTACCAATTCAATAAACACATATCCAAACGCTCCATACCCAAGATCACATATTGTCCAAACAAACACAAGATGACTACTCCATGATCAAATAAGTAACAAAACACATAACATTCATCATGAATTCAGTAAAGATCATATTCAAAGGATAAACAAGATTTATACCAACTTCAAGAGCAAATGTTGATGATTTCACAAGTTTTCCCAACGTAAACTAATATTTTATTCAAAGTAAACCAGGAAGAAACTATTGAACAATTCTGTCACAATCGCTTATAGATTCGAATTACACTTCAATGCTACTTCCTTGGATGGATTATAATCTAGAAATTGATGGTGGATAGTGGTGGTAGTCGATGGTGGTGATGGTGGTTTGAAGGGGAGTTTGAATCCTTGGTTTGTCAAGCCAAAATCAACAAAAACACCCACTCTAAGTGTTCTAAATGAATTGAAGGTTTGTATGCGTAAGAGATGTGTAAAATGAGGGAGCCAAGGCCTCCTTTTATAGGCTGAAATCGGGCAGAAGTGCGGCGCACAAACTTATTTGTGTGGCGCACAAACTTATTTGTGCGGCGCACTTAAAGAGTTAATGCACTCAACATTTATTGGGACTTAACTGTTTCTTTGGGAAGTTTGAACGAAAGTGCGGCGCACAAGAAATATTGTGCGGCGTACTTGGTGATGATGGAAAGTGTGGCGCACTTATGATAAGTGCGGCGTACTTCTTTGGTTTCTTGGATCTTTCTCTTGTAAATTGTATGTGTGATGATATTATAAGAGATATTTTGTCCAAAGCATCATAGGGAGGGTATTTATAGGCTAGAGATTACTTGGGGACCAAGTTGGGGATGTATGTGGATGGATTAAGGTCCAGATTCGCGAATTAAGTGTATCTTCATAAAGTGTGTTGTTCTTCTTTGTAAAACCATTAGTTTTTGGGGAATTTAAGCTCTTGAACGTTTGTCCATATTGTATATAATTGAATTCTTTTTTCGTGACCGCTTGAATCAACTAAAACGAAGTTCGTATGACCGAGTTATGACCAAAACAGTTAACAGGTGTCGGGAAGCTCTGAGTTTGAGTTATTTCTTTGTTTAAGCTTCAATTCTTCGTGTAGTCTTCCGTATTCTTCCACGACATGTACCTAGAACATATAATAGCAAATATACTTGATTAAGTACCAAAAGTTCACGAGAAATGATCAAATAAATGCAAATAACGCCACCGAAAACATGTATAATTTAGGCGTTATCAGCGTGTTTTCCCAAAGATTGAAAACTTAAAGGGTGAACATCTGTTAGAGCTTGTTAACAAAGATGTTAAGTTTGCGAAGTTGGATGATGAGGATGCTATACATGTTTGTTTGCTGCTTGCGTTAGATTTTGTTTTTATGGGTAATGAGCTTAGACATGTAGTTTCAAAACCCATTGTAAATTTAGTAGATGTTTTTTATAAATGGGGTGCATTTCCATGGGGAGAATATATGTGGTCATTCTTTCATAAAAGGGATTACAACGTTGCTGTAAGTCGTCGGACATTCCATTTGGAAAAGTTGGCAAGCAATCCAAAATACGAGGCCAACTATGTCTTGTATGGTTTTGTTTTTCAATTGAAGGTTAGTTTCTTTCATATTCATGTTCATTCATTTATAGTTAATCCCTTCAACACTGTTTCCTTTATGTAATGTTATATGATATTTATGTTATAACAAATATGGGGTTTGGAGACTTTCTCTAATTCAATCCATTGGTGGCGTAAATACGAGAATGTGATCCCTCGTGGTGTTGCATGGAGTAATGGGTTAAAGTTTGCGAAATCAAATTATGAAAGATTTTTTTATTCGAAAAATTCTTCTGTAAACAAACTTATCCCTTCGGCTAATGAGATGAATGAACTTTGGTGGAGATCTAGTTTAGATTATTTTAAAAAAGGTCACCCATTCTATTCCAGTTCTTAGATCAGCTACAAAGGGTAGTAGTAAAGGTAAGAGTTTCCATACCCGTGTTTGGACAGAGGTTCGTCATGAGGTACATGTTCGTACTGAGGTGTCTAGGGTACATTCCAAAGAAGAGGTACATGTTCTAGCTGTTGAAAAAAAGATATTCAAGAGAGAGATAAACTTCTAAAAACTGTCAAAGAACAAAAGCAGATGATCATTGATATGCAAGTTCGGTTAAATTCAGTTGAGGAAAAAACTAAAGCCTGGTCCATCGGATGTTGATCATCTTGATAAGGTTACGTTCTTTACATAACATCTTACCTTGTTATTATTTTCGATAAAAATTCCTTATTTTTTTTATCAGACCGGTAATCTATCCAAGAATGCTCCTGATTGTGGTCTTGACCAGCAGTCCATGGGAGGTGTTAGCCAGTGTATGAATGTTGATGAGCCATATAAGGTATGTGCTTTTCATTATTATTTTCAAATTTCCTTGATTCTTATTGTATAATTTGGCATCTCACCTTTAATACTTATATTTAGAACTGGAATGATGTTTTGGATAATTTTCATGCTGATTGTCTTGATCACAAGTCGGTTGAGGGGGTCAGCTAGTGTACAGGTTTGAATGATGAATACGATAGTGTTGATGTCGATGGTATTATTAGTTTAAGGTCCCAGGATGTTGGTCATCCTCAAAGGTTTTTCCATTTCCCTTTTAAACATGTTTTATTGTATTTATTTTTACAATTACCTTATTAATGAATAAATATGTTTGTAGAAATCTTTTGTCATTGATTCTCCTCAATTCAAATTCAAGGACAATGAAGAAGCTTGTCATTCCGATTTTTGTCTATCTACACAACAGGTTAGAGAACTAATCAACGACTTCTTTCACACGCCATTTGTTCAGGTAATATATTAATAATTTATTTTAACTTTGTTTTTTGGATGAACATTATTTTCATAATTTTGTATGTAGGTTCAGGATGCTTGCGTCTCTGAATTGTTAGATGTTTTGAAAGATGATGTGAACGTTAATAGTGTGGTGAATGAAGATATTGATAAAGATGATGTGCACGTTGATAGTTTTGTGAAAGAAGATATTGAGAAAGATGATGTGCAATTTGATAGTGTTGTGAAAGATGCTGAGCAAATTGAGAATGAAACATTACCACGTCAGAAATTTCCCGGCAAGGCTTACCTATCCCCTTATATCCAACCACCGTCAACAGAAGTAAAATGTAGGAAAAGGCATCGTGAAATTAAGTTAGAAAAGGTTGAAAAAAAGTCATCAAAACTGTTGTTGGGTCGGATGGAGTTGAAATTAAACTGTTACCATGGAAAGAGGTATGTGTTTATAATATTAGCGAATAAATCCATTTTCTCATAAATTGACCCATACTTAGTCAGATTAGGATATGACTTTTCAGGATGTTACTCGTTCCCCAACTGCACCAAAAAGAACCGTATCTGTGCCTGAAGAAGTTAATGTGTTATTCCGTGATAAAAATAGGATGGAAATGAAGTGGACTTTTCCATAGTATGCAGATGGTCATATTGTTTATATTAATTTCTGGGAGAAATCAGTCGGTATGAGCCACACTAAAAGAGGTTGGCTATCTACTTCTGTAAGTATTAGATCAAAGTTTAAAATCAACATATAAAATTTAAAATCTGAATTATTTGTATCTAACACTTTCTTTATTCTGTAACGACAGCACCCCGGCCTTTGGATTGATTATTTGTGGCAATTCAGGAAACCCAATGTTGACTGGGCAATGGCAAGTCCAGATCTATGTAATATGCTTTCCCAGTTTCAATATCCTCTTTATTACGTTGATGGTGTCAAATATGGTGTCCCCTGGTTTGCAAACAATGTTCAAAAGGTTAGTATTTATAACCTTTATTCTCTTAAGTTGACATATATATTTACAGATGTCATGATTTATTATTTTATAATATATTTAGGTGTACTTTCCCATCAAAGAAAATGATTCTCATTGGGTACTTGGAGAGTTGCACATTAGTTCTGGTTCGATAACCATTTATGATAGTCTAGGGTGTCCACCTAATGGAATAGAAACCCGCCTGTTTTGGCTTGATTTGAGGGAAAAATTACAGTTTCAGATCCCACTGTTTCTGGATAATGCCGAGGTGTTTGAGAAAAAAAACATTGTTAAAGATGATTATTCAATCAGTTTTCAGTATGCGGATGGCGTCCCAATCCAAGGTGGTTTTCATGGTGATTATGGATTATGGGTTTGCATATTTTTATACAGGCTGTCACATAATATACCTTTGGAAGTTGATGATCCCATCAGTTTTGCATTGGCATATCGTGAACGATTGATTAAATTTTACTGGAAATACAAAATGTTGCCCGGATGATGATGATTGACCTTATGTTTGGTTGATAGACATTCTCATGTAGACAAGTTTAATATTTATGTATAATTTTGTGTTGCCATAATCAACTAATTTAACTTTTTACTATGTTAGTTGTTAATATGCCAAACCATTGTGAAGAAGGATTCTGCTACTGATATAATTTTGTGTTGCTATGATTTAGGACTTATTATTATCTACCTGGGTTGTTTATGACTTAAAATTTATGGTTTATGTGTTCATGGTTTGAGTCTTTATTGTTTGACTCTTTTTGGTGACTTATCATCATTCTTTTGTTGTTGATGAACATCGAAATTTAGATACTAATCAAGATAACCACTTGATTTCCATTGATAAAGTTACAAAGTACCATAATTTACATTATAATCAAGATCATCACTTGTTCCGACACCAACATACTACAATCACCACAAACTTCAACATCCAAAATATAAAGAGTACATAAGACAAACACAAAAGCATAGAACATAAGGATAACATGACAAGCCCTAATTTTTAATAACTTAAAACCCATTTTAAAGGTCACCACCAGCTAACCCCAAACCCAAAATGCAATTAAATGCCCACCGTCTAACCCTAACCCATGACCCATCACTTGCGGTCGAGTTTGACCTATGCAATGTAAACATACTTTCCACGAGTATGTTTTTGGGTTTCTTTGATTAGGTTCATGATGTCCTTCGCATTATCAAGATCCCCAGCATGTAGTATCCTAAGATATGCCATGCTATCAGAACCTCGAGCAGCAACACCAAGTTCTTTCACTTCCTCTATAAGTTCTGCCTTGTCTTTGAATGCATTAGTGACTTCATGGCAAAGGTTTGTCAATATCCTGGTCATACGCAGCTCTCGATCCATTTCCCTTTCAACATACAAAAGGACTTGCTCGCTTAGAAGATCTGATTTGGAATCAATAGCTAGTTGATTAAGCTTTTCCATTGTTAGGTTTAGGTTAGATTGGGTTTTAGATTTTTAGGTATGAGTTTAGATCTAACCCAAGTGGTTCTTTATATAGAAGTCCAAGAGTTATCTAGAAGTTATACATCGTGTCAATCAAATCGCATAGTTACTATATTACTTGTAACAATGTTAATCTTTAAAATCTAACTTGACATTAAAATGTGCATAAGTTATGTCTTAGGAGATATCATGAGGTGTTAAGCTTTGTGAAATATGTGTCATAATGTCATTATTAGGTAATTGCAAATGGAAAAATAAAATTATTATACCATAGAAACATCGGTTACTTGATTTGAAATAAAAATCCCAACAAACTTTATTTCATCCTAACATACAAAATGAAAAATAACCAGCCACAACATAAAACAAACTTCATTCTTCGAGCTTGCCTAGCATGAACATTCACCATTTCTTGATTCGTATTGATTCTTCTAAGAAGTCTGGGACTGATAGCTACTGCTCTTGCACACATTAGTGAATCCCTCCAATGACTAAACACACAATACAGACACAAGTAGAATCGACGTCCGTGGTTTGTATCAGTCCACGAAGTGGTAATCATAGTTGGTGATCCGTAATTAACACACAAGGTTGCGTTAGCCATCTATTTCTTTGTTTGTTTTTGTTGAATCTAAAGATCGTTTAAGCTCAGGTTGTTTAGACCTTTATCTAGGATAATATCAATGTTCATAAGTTATAAAAATAAAGCGGAATAAGAACAAAGATATTCAACAAGGTTTGCCATTTATACGTTTCCATCAAGCCCCAATTCTAGACGATCAACTCTAGAACAGTTACAATCTAACAGGGATCAAAGATCCTTGGGGCTACACCAACACTCTAGACGTCTACATCTTTTTGTGTACACACACACACACTTTTGTGGATTATCTTAAACCTACACACCTAATACCCTTTATATAGAGGGATATTAAGGCTTACAAAGGAAGCTAATCAATAGATAAGGAAACTATTTAAATCACATTAATATGTTTCCTAATCATTATCTTTAACATCTTTGACCAAATCTTCATAATTCTCCACCAGCTTGAAGAATTCTTTAATGACGATTCTGATCCTTTTGTTTCATTCTTTTATTTATTTTGTCTCATCAAATTTAGAATCCCAACAATCTTCCCCTATTTGATGATGACAAAACAAACAAAGTCGTGTACGAACTTCATCATAAAGCCAAAGCTTCCCCTGAAGTTGAGATGTAATCATCTCCCTGAATGAAACAAAACTTCCAAGCTTCCCCTTAATCAGATATCCTTTGTATCATGCCACCATATATGATAAGCTGCAAATCATATCTCTATAATCTTCTTCCCCTTTTTGTAATCATCCAATAGGGGTCTTCAGTAGATAAGCAACTTGTAAACACTTCCCCTCAAATGGTGCATGTAGATGGTTAAACATTTAATCAATAAGCTTCCCCTGAAACCCATATGTTTACCATCTCTTGAATCTCGAACTCTGTAGGCTCTATGTAGTGATCACTGATGAAGAAAATCGAATATAACGAATTTGATGAAGAAGTAGAATCTCCCAAACTTGTGTCTTATGTCTTGCACTATCCACGTGACGTCGAACTCATACCAAGACCAAAATATAAGTAGATCGCAATCTCTTGACAAAATCCTCAACTATATGAGACACTGAGCACTACAACGTAACTCCTTAAAGTGATAGCAAATGTGAGCATTAAGCACCATGAGAAAAAAATTACATCAGGTAAAAACTAGATCAATCAGGTCTTTATCAATAATATCATGAAAAAAAATAAAAAAAAAAAAAAAGCACGAACCAAGTTATTCAAGGGGCTAAAAGATATGATAATATCACACATCCAAGAAATTCAAAACATTCAATCGTCAATTTAAGTGAATAAACAATCTTCTTCGTAATCACATCTTCAATAAATCTCCAAATATACGAGCCATAAATCAATAAGAATAAACTATTTGAAAAATAGTTCTATTCAAGATCCAAATCCATCCAAAAACCAAGTACTTCAAGAAACTGTCAGTTCTATCCGACATCTTTTGCTGTGTGTTATCTGATATCGGCAACGACTAGCAGTATTAACTACTTCTCGGACACCATTAGCAGTACAAACTCTCGTTTCTCGGACAACAAAGGCAATACAAACATAAACTTGAACAATACTAACCTTTTTTTGTCGAACAGTACAAACTTTCAAAGCCCAACACGAATAGTATTAATACTCATATATACTTGGTAGCAGTACTAACATTCAAGAACATTACTTATATAAACTGCCGTATATACGAACAGTAGAAACCTTCTTAGAATTCATGTTACCCAAACTGTAACCATGATAACCAATCACACATGCTGCTTCTTATGCAATCGATCCATATAGATGAACAAAGAAAACAAAGACCGAATATAATCAAACCAAATCGACGAGCAACATTGGTTTAGGGGTTTCACATAAAAATACCCTAATAATGATTGATAAAAAAGAATGTTATAGACGAAGAGGGTCCCATATCCATCTCATAATTCAACTACACAAGAAACCCTTATAGTAACAATGATTTTTTACATTTGTATTGCATACAATTGAGATAGAGAGGACAATTATAATCATTGTTATATCAATTTAACTCCAAAACCTCATAAAACTTTAACCACAAATCGATTCTTGAAAATTTGGGTGTTAGGTTTATTCAAAAACCTTTGTAGATCCTAGATCAAGTTCCACGAGGCTCTTGATACACATGTTGATCTAAAGATCGTCTTTGTGCCTCAGGTTGTTTAGACCTTTATCTAGGATAATATCAATGTTCATAAGTTATAAAAACAAAGCGGAATAAGAACAAAGATATTCAACAAGGTTTACCATTTATACGTTTCCATCAAGCCCCAATTCTAGACGATCAACTCTAGAACGGTTACAATCTAACAGGGATCAAAGATCCTTGGGGCTACACCAACTCTACTAGACGTCTACATCTTTAACACTTTGTGTACACACACTTTTCTGGATATCTTAAACCTACACACCTAATACCCTTTATATAGAGGGATATTAAGGCTTACAAAGGAAGCTAATCAATAGATAAGGAAACTATTTAAATCACATTAATATGTTTCCTAATCATTATCTTTAACATCTTTGACCAAATCTTCATAATTCTCCACCAGCTTGAAGAATTCTTTAATGACGATTCTGATCCTTTTGTTTCATTCTTTTATTTATTTTGTCTCATCAAATTTAGAATCCCAACAGTTTTTTTTGAGAAAGAAATTGATGTATGTTATAAAAAGCATTCAGTTATAGTTGAGCTATATATTAGCACTAAATTTAGCAATAAATGTGAATTGGTAGTTAATAAATTAAATGTAAATGGTTGTAGGTAAGATGGAATTAAATGTATGTGTCCTCTACCCAATGTTTCTCTACCGACGGATGCTCTACCACGGCTACTCTACTGACGGATGCACATAAATTACTAAACCCGTAGTTAATGCTGGTTAGTTGTGCATTCAATTGATATAATAAATATGTTAAAACTAATAAATTATATGTGAGTTAGTTGCTTATTAGTTAAATAAAATTTGTTTATAAGTGATATTTAGCTCATTTATTTTGCGTCATGAATAATTAGCAATGCAAGTTAGGACATATAAAAACCATTTATTTCATTGACGAAACTCAAAACATAGTTCCAAGTTTAACAATAATTATTTCCAAAATTTAAACACAAACTATACTTGCTCCATCGGCATCTTACACAACAGTGTCTTTTTTGATTTTATCTTAACTAAGTTCTTAATGGTATTGTTAAGAGTTGGTTTTTTGACTATATCACAAAACAGAACATTACGAAGTATTAAAGCAGATCCAACTTTAATATCCTTTGCATAACTATCTTCAGATGAAATCATTTGTGAATGAATTGTCGGAGTTATTTGCCTGAGGATACTTGGCGTGCTTACATTTATATCGCCAAGCACATTTGGCTTACAAGAAGTGATTATTGCTACAACTATCTGAAGTTTACATTTCTTAATGTAGCTCTTTATATCGCCAAAAGACCCACCCCCGATCTCCTCACGATCATTCATAAACTCAAACGCCTTAACCCATGGACGACTTTGAAAATCGTCATCCTCGCTCACATCGTCAAAATTACGTTTCCTAATATACTCTTGTGTGGGATCATCTTTAAAAATTCCAGTCGGATCGGGAATTCGTATCCTAGTCGTCTTTTCTTCAACATTATCCATCTATTGAGTTTGTGAAAAACTTGTGTTATTAATGTTAGAAAGACTAAGAGGGGCTGAAAGTTGTAGATCAAAGTCGTCTATATCGAGCAAATATTCCCATCCTTGGCTTTCTTGTGAATCCATTTTTAGGTTATTTGAAAATAAACAAGGTTGTGAGTTTTATAAACTTATAAATGAAATCTCATTAAATTATAGTAGGTGGTTACATGATGTAATTAATAAATGTTTGGTGTAACTATTAAATATTTGATCAAGCTATACTGACAAAATGCTCTACTATACTTTGGGCCTTATTAGGTTTTGGGCCGTTTTTATTTTTTGGGCCCTTGTTAGGTTTTGGGTCTTTTTTGGTTTGGGCCTTGTTATGTTTTGGGTAGGTTTTGGCTTAACACATGGACTAACAAAAGCCCGATCCAACAAAGTTTAAAAACACATAATTAAAACATAATATTAGGTAACAATCCTAAACAGGTAGTTAATCCTAAACACGTAGTTAAGATCAACTTAATACATAATTAAAACATAAAACACGTCATAATTAATTAAGATTAGAGCTAAATGAGCTTCCTTCATTCTGATCACCATCACTATTAGTTGAGATCAGTCCATCCTTTGCGTCATCCAAGACCACTTTATCTTTGCCATTACCCACAATCTCAAAGTCATCCAAAAGCACCCTGCCTTTGCCAATACCCATTGAATTACTTTTCCAAACACGAGGTGATCTTAGGTAAGATGAAGACTGAAGTTCTTCTTTCTCCCATACAACAATCTCTTCAAACGACATAGTGCTGGCATCATTCTTTGCCTTTTCATGACCTCTACATATAGAAGTAACCTCCTCATCAGACTCAAAAACAACATCTAAGTTTTTAAAATAGTATTCAACTAGGAAAACTTGAGGAATAGGGCAAAACAGTTTTTAAAAGGAGGGAGAAATATCAAAAAGGGATAAATGGGATGGCACCCCCCCGGGTTGCAAATGTGGGAAAAAGGGTTTTTTTTGCCCAACTTTTCATAACATTTTCTCTATGTCCGTATCATTTTCAACAATAGTCAACCTCTTGATAGAGTCATTTGGGTTACATAAAACCACTTCCATATGTCTTCTTTTGTTTTATCCAACAAAAGGTCGTTCATTTCTTTAAACGACAACCTTTTTGACATTCGTAACCTCAAATCTAAAATTGTTTCATCCTCATACTTTAACGGACACATGAAGAAACGTCCATCGAAGTATACATCAAACTGTATCTCATCACTCCTATGTGACGACCTGTGTAAAAATCAATGGAAATTAAAATTAGATTATAACATTAATGTATTTAAAAAGAGGAATTTATAAAAGGAAACAAATTAAAGAAACATACACCCACTCATCAAAAACCAAATCCTTTGTTGTTGAATATGTATCTATAGATGACATTCTATGTCTAAACAAAAACCAACTTTAGGTGTTCTTTGTTGATAAAATTTCTAAAAAAATTATTTTATTTTGAAGATTATACTTACTTCATGCTTATTAAATACACATAAAGATAATACTAGGTAGAGCATGTATTAAATGCTGGTATAGCACGTATTAAATACTGGGAGAGCATCTATCGGTAGAGTAGCCGTCGATAGAGCATACTGATACTTTGTGTTTCTTTTAAGGTTGCATTAATATTTGGTAGTTAAGCTACTCTACGTTTCATTTAAGGTTAAATTTCCATTTGGGTAGTTAAAGTTTTAGCAATATATTAAATATGATTCATTATGCTTTACCGACGGCTACTCTACCGACGTCTGCTCTACCAATATTTAATAGGTGGTAAACATCATTAATCGGTGTTTCTTTTAAGGTTGCATTAATATTTGGTAGTTAAAAAGTAACTTTATGCTTCATTTAAAGGTTTGAATTTCCAATTGCGTTATTTAAAAGTTTTAACTAGATATAGTTAAAGATGGTTAAACACAATGGACATTAAAATGGTGGCTAGAAAAATAATTCAGTGTTTTGGTTGGTTTGTGGAAAAACGTTTGTTTATGGAGGCACTACGGAGGAAAATATATCGTACAATGGCTAGTTGGATATGTTAGGAAAAAGTTCAGTATCAACCACACATTTGATATTTTCTTTTCATTATGAAGTGGGTTTAAGTGTTGTTCGCATAGATGATGACAACGATGTAGAATTTTTTGGTAATGAAGTTTATAATTCACTAGCTACTACATCGCACAAGCTATTTGTTAAAAAGGTAAAACTATCTTCTTCAAAAAATTTAGATTTCGATCTTAACGATTACTATTCTAATGATTTAAACTTACAACATGTTAAGATAGGAGATATTAAAAGTTGCTAAAATCAAAAAAAAACGAATAAAATGGATGAAAAACATCCCTTTTTAAATGGTTTAAAAAATACATTTTAATTGTATGCCTGAACCACCGAACCAACTATTAATACATTATATTAAACACCAATATTAACCCTGAAACTCCATATGGTAATTGCTCTGGTATTTTGAAAAAGGGTGAATGTTTTGAGAACAACGACATTGCATGTATGGTAATTGGCAAAAAGCTCTTGTGAGGTTTGATTTTAATGTTAGAAAATCTACACATTAAGGTTTGGATGTTTAATTTGTAAGATTGTTGAATGAAATGGAAAATAATTTCGTCTAAGTCTACAAACGACGATTCTTGGTTATTAAGAACGGTTAACGACATTCATACATGTTCAAGAACTCAACTAAATCCTAATCACCGAAATGCTATAAAAAAAATTGCCAGGATGGTTACTCGCACCAAAGTTAAAAGATTATAGTCGGATCTATAAGCCAAAGGATATTATAAACGATATCAACCTCGAATTCAATATTGACATTACCTATAAAAAAGCATGGGGTGGAAAAAACAAAGGCTTGGAAATTAATTCGGGTTGCCCATTAGATTCGTTTTCACAATTGCCATACTACTTTTATAATTTAAAAATGGCAAATGAGGGAACGGCAACACATATTGAGATAGATGATGAAGGGAGGTTTAAAATGTGTTTCATAGCCTTCGGTTTTGCGGTTTTATAAGTATTTATATGTTTTGTTATTATTTGTGCCACACTGTTTTTATATAACCTCTTTCTCGTATAACTAATCATTTGTTCCCCACAATAGATTCGTAGTTTCTTAACACATATGCGACCACTTTTAATAACCGATGGTGGACACATTAAAGCGAGACTACAAAGGCAAAATTAGTTTGGTTAGGATGGATCGGAAACAACCAAATTGTACCTATTTGCCACAGGTGTGTCTCAATGGTGAGCCATGGAGTCATTGGACATGGTTTGTTTTTGGTTAAAGTTTAAAGAATTTATAGGTGAAGTTCCAATTTGGGCAATCATTACGGAATAGACATCCAGCCATCATCCTTGCATGCAATACGATTTTCCCGAATGCATTTCATGGGTATTGTTGTAGGCATTTGATGATGAATTGCAAAATGAAAAGTGATAAGTGACAGGCAATAGGGAAATGCAAAAGCATCCACCAGAAGAATTTCAAAGACTCAAAAAAAGATGCAAGAGGAGTTTCTGACCTTCGCGACTTTTTTAAACCGGAAGCTTTCCAAAATAAAAAAAAACCTGGAAGTGGCTGGATTGAAACATGGTCTTAGAGCCATGTTTGCCCCAGCGGATCGTATAATTACCATGACGTGAAACAGTGTGAATCGATAATTAATTAACCAGGATGTTAGAAAATCGCGAATAAAGCAACTGATGGAAGTGTACTGAGCCCATATTACAAAAAGTGGTATTGTGCTCGCCGCGATAAATATAAAGGTATTATATTGCTTTCTTACCTAATTTCTTTAATCAGATGTGTGTAAATGTATTATCAACGAATAATTATTTCAGATTATGACGCTAATACACTTAGTGACTCGGCTACTCATAAAGTGATGGACCGAATGCAAAAGAACGCTCATTGGGAATGGTACTCGGAATAGACTTTTGGTAGACTTTACAGGTGGTGATATTGCTGTCGAAGTGTTACACACAAGTAGATTTAACTTTTCGTACATGCACTTGTCATAAATGGCAGCTTTCACGTATACACTGTGGCCATGTAATAGCCGTTAGTAGAAAAATAGGATGCACTGATTGTAGTCATTTGGCGTTGGGATGGTTTAGGAAAATAACACTTTACTCTACTTACCAAGATTTGGTATATCCGGTGGGGGAACCAGCATATTGGGTGAGACATGATGGCTTGCAAGTTGTTAAGCCACCAAACATGAATTTCTGCACAACAAGCAGACCAAAAAATACATATCGTATCAAATCACAAGGGGATGAACCTATTCAAGTAAGATGTTCAAGGTGCGGTGTACGCGGACACAACAGAACAACATGCCATAAACCAATTGCAAATTATCAAGTAAGTGAGACAAATTATATTTTTTTGGATTAATCTATAACTCTTTTTCATTCATAATTCTTATACTAAGTTTTGTTTTAAATACAAATGCAAAGGACTCAACTCAACCAACGTTGAAAAGATCAAGACAAACAAGAAGGGTATGAGGCAGCCTATACTAACAATTATGTGAGGTCACAAGAGTATAAGGCAGCCTACACTAACAATTATGTGAGGTTACAAGAGTATGAGGCAGCCTACACTAATAATTATGTAAGGTCACAAGAGTATGAGGCAGCCTACACTAACAATTATGTGAGGTCACAAGAGTATGAGGCAGCATACACTAACAATTATGTGAGGTCACAAGAGTATGAGGCAACATACACTAACAATTATGTGAGCACACAAAAGTACATGGCAACTTACAATAACATGGATGGTGGTTCACAAGGGTATCAGGCAGCCTACACCAACTTCAACAGCATGTTTGAGCAAGCTAACATCAACTTTGGTGGCTGGCTGTCCATCAACACACCAAAACACTGCCAACAATTTCCGTTAACATTTAGTCAATTTAACTTGGGTTAAAGCTCACAACAAACATATTCTACATGGGACTCTTCATGGGACCCTGCTAATTTGGCTGACCCCTAGATGAATCTATATTGTGAAGAGAGTAAGTTATTGTAGCTATTTGAGTAGGCCATGAAATATGTAGTGTACATGATTTTTATAAAAGTGTTTGTAATTATAAAAATAGTTTGGCTATCAATGTTCCGTAAATGTTGCATCGGTTTAATAAAATTATGAAAGGTTTAGTTTGTTATTTTTATAGAGTGTAGGGGTTTAGTTTGTGTGTTTTAGAAGCATTAAGGGTTTAGTTTGTTAATTTTATAGGAGTGTGAGGGTTTAATTGTTATGTTTTTGAAACATAAGGGGTTAAAGTTTGGGGAGTGGAGGGAATTGAGAGTTAATACTTCTTCACTGTGTATGTGAATGACTGATATTAATTCTCCCCATCTGAAATCGCCGTTTTGATATCCATCGTAATGATGGTCTTGGGTTTAATCTCCATCACTTATTTTTCTTTATATACTCTCCTCTTTGACTCATTTCTTCATCTAATCTTTCCTCTATTTTTTCTACTCTTTGTCTATCCACTTGATTTTAATTACAATGGCTGGTGAGGGTGCAGGTAACATGATCGCTAGGCGAGTTATGGATGACCTTATTGCTTTTAGTGGTAAAACTTCTCCTTCTAAGTATATGAAATTTTTCTTTGAACAAAAGGTTGTTATTTTTTAGGGATTATTCATATAAATTTTATTCATAATTCTTATACTAAATTTCATTTTAAATACAAATACAAAGGACTCAACTCAACCAAGGTTAAAAAGATCAAGAGAAACAAGGCAAGAATCCAACATTCATGTTGATTTGGGTGGACATTCACAAGAGTATGAGGCAGCCTATACTAACAATTATGTGAGGTCACAAGAGTATGAGGCAGCCTACACTAACAATTATGTGAGGTCACAAGAGTATGAGGCAGCATACACTAACAATTATGTGAGCACACAAGAGTACGAGGCAACTTACAATAACATGGATGGTGGTTCACAAGGGTATCGGTCAACCTACAATAACATGAATGGGAGTTCACAAGGGTATGAGGCAGCCTACACCAACTTCAACAACATGTTTGAGCAAGCTAACATCAACTTTGGTGGACAGTCACAACACCCACTTCCAACAATGCCGTTAACATTTAGTCAATTTAACTTGGGTCAAAGCTCACAACAAACATATTCTACATGGGACTCTTCATGGGACCCTGTTAATTTGGCTGACCCCTAGATGAATCTATATTGTGATAATGAACAATGTTTTAAGAAAAGGTTATAAATGGTGCATCAAATTATTGTGCAGATAATGTTTTACACAACAACTTGTAAAGATAAAAACTAAATGCCATTGGGGAAGCATTGTGCCTAATGATATATGGCACAACATATACCGCTACCCAAATGAAACATCTAAGCACCATACATAGTTAAGATAGTTAAACATAATGTCAGGAAAGTATACCAACAGAAAGACATACAAAGTTCAAGGACAGAACATCTTGTGCTTGAAATAAAAGTGAATCAGTTTTTCCCGATATGCAAGCGCAGACTGAAGAGGATCATCAAGAGCCAATGGGATACCGTTTGCTAACCTGTATGTAGAATAGGAAAAAAACACTTGATAACAAACAAAACTAAAAAATTGATTATGCCGGATTTTGATTAAAAAAATTTATAAGAGCCTGACCTGTATAAGAACATGCACAGAAATACACCGCAATCGCCAAAGACCCCACCCTGTTTGGGAACTCCATCGGCTACCTTAAAGGAAATCTTATACTTTGCAGGATCAATATTTTTCTTTTCAAACACACCCGTCCCCTTTAGAACCACATGAATCTTCTCCTCTAAACAATCCCTCATCTGCAAATACCACTTACGGTATTCCCCACCTTCAGTTCTTTCACTGTCATAGAATGTAACAACTCCCGAACAGATGTGAAACATTGCAAGAGACCAATGGCGCAGTGGTTCATTTATTGGAATGAAGACCTACACACACACACACATATGTATAATAAGTTAAAATATAACACTTGTATGCAGAAGTTTTATTTTGCGTTTAGACTTTATAGGAAAATATACCCGCTCAACATTACTCCATGGTACCGAGTATATATAATTGTTAGCATAAAACAATGGCATAGACCCTTGAATTAGGAGTGGCAGGAAGTAACTGGTGACCATAGCCCAATCTATATCGGTCTGTTGGGTGAGCCACAAGTACGTGACCCAAAGATCAATGTGTTGGATGCAATAAAAAAAGATAAAAATTAACGTTTCAATAATAACACCTATAATTGTTTGCATATATAAATAATATATGAAGATTTGGGTACCTCATCAAGCAGCCATCCGTTGCGATTATCATCAAGAGCACACAAACCATTCCAGAAACTATGATCAAAAGTAATATCGTTGCACCAAGGGAATTTACAACGACCCACAACAGCCCTACTCAAAAACACCTAGAGCTCATGACTCAAGAAATTTTTATCAATTCTCTTGAACGGGCGTGAAAGATCCTATATAAAAAAAATTAGTTATACATGAGAACAAATCCATTTATGATCAAAATTAGGTTTATGCAAAATGTTTTATACCTCAATCCAAGGTTTGACAGACTTGCACTTTTCAATCATAAATGGGTTCAATACATTCTTTTGATTTGCCAATTGTTCAATGCTGAGAACATTTAAAATTTTAGGCAATGCACAGAGCGGAGACCTCAATACGTCAACATACTTCCTCTATTTTGGTACACAACGCTCGATAGCTAACTTCATGTGAGCAAATGAGTTCATATGCCCTATGCATTTTCTTTGTTTATCCTCTTCAGCTATCTTATTCAACCTAGCCTCCCTATGATTGTATAACCTTTGGATCTCAGACTGTATTTTTTGTTCAGACACCTCTGTAATAATTGAAATATGATCCTGTTGTCTCTGATCTACCAACCGTATAATCCGATCCTCTTGCTTAGAATTATATGTGTATTTGTAATGCTGTAACAAGTATAACCAAACATTAGTACGTATTTGACAAGTTGCTGTAACAAGAGATAAATAACAATAGTAACTTTATTACCTCACAATCACCTTTCTTCTCCCCAGTTTGTGATAAGTTGCATAATCCATTCAACACAGATAAATCAGAAGATAAGTCTTGGTCAGTTTGTTGACTAACAGGTTTGGCGGGCATGAAAAAGAGCGGAACATCTCCATTATCATCACAACAATAAACATTGCCATCATCCTGATAAAGATATTGTATTCAGAGACAAATTATAAACTTAAATAGACATGTTACAAAAATAAGATACAAAATCAAGTGACAAGTGTAAATCATATGGTTACCTATTTAGGAGACGTGTGATCTTTGATGTCCAACTCATCCTCTGATGTGGACTGTAAATAATCCTCAATTTGTGGGACAGCTTTCTTTAATGTTTCTTGCTTTTCTGTATGATACTCTCCAATTTGTGAATACATCCTCTCAAACTCTTAACCTCTTTCGGTAGTGTCAACAAAGTTTCACATATGCATTCTAAATCACGAACACGGTCAATTAGAGAAGCCTCTCGAATACATTCACTAGGATGAAAGTCTTCACTAGATTTCTTCTTGGCCGCACGTGCTGCTGATCTTTTATTCATATATTCCCCATACAGCCCTCCTATGGAAACAGGTGGGCTCCTCGTTACATACCACATAAAATAATCATTGCTTGGTGCATACCAGTTACACTGAACCTCATCTTTGGTTGGGGCTAGCTCAATTAGGGCCTATATTGGAATGCTTTGTTATTGACAACAAACAACTGATTGTATTGCTTTATATCGAAATATTAAAAGTTTACCTTACGAAAAAGCTAGCCAAAATACTCATACGGGTTAAATTTTGCCTTTCTCCTCCATGACAATGCTCTCGGTATGATTTTTGGTACTTTGGTCCACCAACGATTCGATACACAAGAAGACTCTATTATCCATATCTACAAATAATAAATAAACATTAAGAGTTAAAAATCCTTGGAAAGTATATTTGGTCTGTAAACAAATTTCATAAAACAGTTTGGTAAAACAACACAAACCTTGAAAGCAAAATGAAAAACAGTCAACGAATAACTCGGAACATGATTAGGGTTTCTTTTCAATCCAGCAAAGTGCTCAAGCTTATGTTTTGAAGATACATTTCTAATGGAATCATAAAGTTGCCTCCAAATGCGCTCACCCCAAGGAAATGAGTTCCAACGATCAAGATCGTTAACCATTCTCAAATATACATCATCCACCACTGAAACCAACTCTCACCTCATGAAAATAACCTCCAAAGATAACAACAAACATAGTCGAACTGCATCTTCATCACTGAGTTTGGAAAACTTTTCTTCATCATATAATAAGGCAAAAAAGATCAATAATCTTAACATCATACCCTATCTTCTCAGGAAATAACCGATTACGAAAGGGGATATCACCATTTCTATACTCACGAAAACTAATCGACCCAAATTTAAAAACAGTAAAAAGGCAAAACTCACGATGTCTGAAATGAAGACTATGGCTATTAACATGATATATGAGTGGCAAATCAAAGTTATCATCGTCACTACAACACTGTTTTTGAAGAACATAATGGATCATATCATCATCATTCTCAACATATATTATATCAAGCCAAGGTCCAAAACATGTTGTCTTAAACAGTGTACGACGATCGTCATTAAGTGTTTCTTTGAATAACTGGAATAAACGAAGTTTGCTTCTAACATAAATCATAGCATGATATTCCTATATTAGCAAATAAAGTATTCATTTAGTAATTCAGATGTATCATAGATGATAGTGACGCAAAACATAAAGACTTAGACAATTGTATAATGACTGATATCTGAACATTTTATTAATTACAAGAAACATTACATAACAAGTATATCATAAAGCTTAGACATTTCCTAAGCCTTTATACACACCTACAAGATAACCATTCATATAGACACCTAGATATCTTGTATATCCTCTTATTCAGAGATACACCATTCATATCACCAGGATAGAACCCGTTATTCAGAGATACGCCATTCAACCCAAATCCACAATGGCATATCCATAATGGACAGTTCAATGATTGGTTCAAATGTTAATGAAAACAGACTAACAAACCCTCTAAACATGCATATCTAAACAATTACAAATACTGGGTTCTAATCCTGGTGATAAAGTAAATCGACGCTAAACTAAACAATTATACAAAAGAAACCTACAAAAATTATAGATCTACATGGCAATAAACTAACCTAAGATCAAAAAGAGAAGACTTACCATTGCATTCGATTGAGAATCACTCATAAGATCAAAGATTGTGATGTGTGTGTGTTTTTTACTATGTGTATAATTTGAAATGAAAAGTCGAATATAGTAAAAAGGATGTGAGAGAAATGGCGCACATTCCCTATGAAAAACAATCAAATCGACGCCGCCGGTAGAGGAGAGAGAAAGACTCGATAGAGCAGTAGAGCATCCTACGTGGACATAAAGACAAAATAGTACTTCAAGGGTATTCAGGTAATTTTACTTTAAGTGGTGGGCCAAGAAAAAGTGCTTTTGAGTGGACACGTGTCAACCTATAAAGGGGGTAGAGCGGTAAAGCAGTAGAGGATGACTCTTTTGAAAATTATGATGACTTTTGACCAAAATGTGTAAATACACTTGTACTTGTGACCATTTTAGGAATTTTCTCTTTTTATTTTTACCTTTTTTATATTTATGACCCTCCTGTTTTCAATCTTGCTGCATTTGAGTAACACAATGTTCTTCTTGTGTTCGATTTGCATCAGTATTCAACACCTGTAAGCAAGATTGAAACATGTTCATATTGCAGTCTTGTAAACAATTGGACGGTTTGGGTGAAACGATTTCGAATGAGAAGACCATTTTTCTGTAGCGCGATTTGTGATTGTTCTTTACTTGTTAATCGATAAACATGCTTTATATAAATGAACTTAGAGGTTGCGGGTTCAACTTTCGTTAAAGACATGTGAGATAGAATTATAAATATACACATTAGGCGTCAAATCCACTGTCGTCAAATCCACTGTCGGAACTTTAGTTTTTTTTTTTTTAATTATTTTGTTTTTGTTTTTTTTTTAAATTTGTATGCACAAAGTAGGAGGGGAAAAAATATTACAAAAGTTTCGATTTATTCAGATAAAAAAAAT
>BQNB010071583.1:0-32719 GCA_026074375.1 Tanacetum coccineum
CTCCAACCAAACCTGGGCGAATGACAAAGCCATATTCGTCCCCCTGCTTTATTGCTAACTGTTTTATGCAGGCTATGTAAAATGGTGGTGGAGGTTCCTGATTCCAGCTGGCTCACAAGATCCATAGCCACATGCTCATACCCAACCGACAAACATAAAGACATCATGAAAGCTCAAGTACATATTTCAAGACTTCCGCTACTCTGATACTACACATCTTTCTGGAAGTGTCAAAGTGTTAAAGTTAAAGAATTTTAAGAAAGATGCAACATTAAAGCTTTTCAAGAATGGTATGAGCATGTCGGTCCAGAAGTCGCAAGTCCACAAGATGGCAAAGTTATAAGATGGCGTAGAGATTGTGCTTGATTGATGATCTCAAGATGCACAAGATCACAATGTCAAATACAAGGTCAAGGAACAAGCTCAATCCAAGAAGTTAATGATCACTACAACATATTCACAAGAGAAAGTCGAGAGTACGAGCTAAAGACTAAGGATAAAGCATAGTATGCTAGGTTTAAAAGTTTGTAAATTGGAGTGACCTCCCTTAGGGGGAGATTGTTGGAAACACGAAAAGTGTCGGTCACTTCCAAAGTTGTAACAAGTATTAGCTCGTAGTTAGTATAAGGATTAGATTAGTAATCTAGTCCGGCCTAAGGCCCATGGGTGGCCCAACTCCAGCCTATGGCCGGCCATTGTAACTATAAATACACCCTCTCCTAGTCTTGGAGAGGGTTGGTTGTTCCATTTTACACACATTCATTTTATACATTCATCCATTATTCCATCCAAGTTTCTCTCTAACATCCAACCCACATCTCACTCTTGTTCTTGCTTGATCTTTAGATTACTAGTATTCTACATGCTTCAACCCAAATAAATTCAGGTAACCTCCAAAAAATAAGCATTGTGCGAGCAACCTCAACCAGAGTACGATTACATCATTCTACTACTCCATTTTGCTGAGGTGTGCAAGCAATTGAAAATTGTTACATAATACCTAACTTTTCATAATAAGCTTGAGAGTTGTCATTCTTTGAAATCCGTGCCATTTCAAGTCCGAATCTTGCAAACTTTGGGCCTTTGTAATGCAATTGAGCTTGAGCAATGAATTTTCTTAATGACTCTCTAAAGTTTCGTCTTTCCGAACGAAGAAAAAATAAACCCACGTGAGTCTAAAAAATCACCACTATCACAAGAATATACTACTATCCATTGACCTACAGCTACTCTCATTGGACTGCACAAATCCATATGAAATAATTCCAATATTGGAGTAAACACATGGAATCTCAATTTAGTGGATGAAAAGCTTTCGTTGCTTTTTCCTCTTTCATAAATCAAACAAAGTATGATCTTTTCCATAATAGAACTTTGGTAAACCGTCAACCAAGTCCAGTTTATGGTAAGATTGTTTTATGGTGCAAAATTAAGATGTGACAGTCGTCGAATGCCATAACCAAGACTTTATTGAAAGTATCTTTGACATTAGACAAATGGGTGAATAAGCAGCCCATTCTGAAATGGGGATATTAAAAAAAATCTGAATCGCGTCCCGCCTGAGACAAATCATCTCCTTCCAGATCTCGAACATAACATGTATCGAACAAAAAGTCACTTCCAAATCTCCAACACAAAATGTCCAACACTAAAGATTTGTGTTCCAAGACCTTCAACATAATATAACATAACCAATAAGTTGATATTGCCATGTATATAATCACCATAGCCTGTAATACCTGCAAAGTTGTCATTTCTAAAGCAAACGGTTCCCATGAACTTTTCAACGAAGTTTCTCAATAGTGAACGATCACCCGTCATATGCTTTGAACAACCACTGTCAACAACCCATAGAACGATCTGGACTACCTGCAACACAAGAAGAAACAACACATGGACCACTGGGCAATTTGACTATCCATTCTTAACTGAAACATTGTATCGTATCAAAGGATTAGATATGAGCATGTGGCGTTGTATGTTAAACAGGTGTCCACATAACAATATGGTTTGTGATTCAAACCATTTTTGCCGTTAATCTACAAGTCTGAATATCCTTGTTTAGCAATGAAATGGGGCTTAATGGTTTATCAACGCATGTTTACTTTCTCTTTTTCAGTGTAACGCACTAAAAACCTTATCTCTAGCTTTTTGATGCCACTTGTCTTCATCAATCTTAGTATTTGAGAAGCACAGAAGGTAGTCTCTAACGACTTAGATTGTTCGCTTTCTCAAAACCTAGTCTTATTGGAGCTACAAAAGTAATTTTTAAGAAAGATTTTGGTATCCTAGAATTAACAGAGAAGGTTCTACGAGCATTCGAATGCACATTCAATTTATGCTTAGCAACACATTTATCATGACAGGGAATAAGCACACTTTGCATACAAGAAATACATAACAAAGTTTTCGCTTTAGAAGCGTTTGCAATAGGAACATCAATTACATTCTCCTTGTTTGATACAACATTAGCAAATGTATTATCTGTTTGCTTATTTTTCCTAACATCAATTGCTTCTTTCTTTGCTTCATTCTTAGAGACATCTAAGACACTGGTCTTGACATGTGAATCTCTACTCTTTGGTCTTTTAACACTAGATGTAGCATTCATTCATGTAGAAGATAACACATTCTTAGTCTTGTTTGTTTGTGATTGTTGTTGTGTGACAACTCTGTACATTCCAGGGCTAATGAAATTTGTGTTTTGATGTATCCTTGTTTGTTTGTTATGTGAAGTCTGTAAAGTGACTGGTTTTGACTCAACATGGTTTTCTTTTGTTTTTAAAACAACCGTCTGCTTTTAAGAAGCATTTTTATTTAAAGAGGTGATGACACAAATAAAAATTGAGGAACCATTTGTCTTGTCAAACTTAGTATTCACAGACTTACCATTTTCACCATTTTTTATTCTAGCTGTCAACTCAGATATGGTATCTAAAAGATTCTGATTCTCAGCACGAATAGCACCATATGCATAAGTTTTCTCAGAGACATGAGCAATAAACTCGTCCATTTCCTTTTGAGTTTGAGATCGTCGTTCTTATTTTATGAATCGAAAATCTTTTTATATACCAAATTGGCATTCACTCGTTCTTTTATCAAAGATTGATACTTTAGAATCCAAAGACACTATCTCATCCTCAATTTTGCTGTATTCAAGAATCCTCAGCGAAATCAAGAGATTTGAGAGTTTTTAATTCTTCGAATAATCCCATATCTGTTTTTCTTTTTCCATGTTGTAATATTAAACTCAAACTCAACACTTTGTTTTTTCACATCTTATGAACATCTTTCTCAAGGAATTTTTATTCTTTGCTTTTCAAACCCACTTGAATCTCTAAAGATTTCTTTTTGACTTGTTCAAGTTCATCATGTAAGGACTTATCAACACAAACATGGTTTAGCAACAACATAAGCTCAATAAAAATTTATTGTATTATGATTCATCCAACAGTATTTCAATCAACCAAATACAATTTACCTTACCAAACTCATCAAGATAAACACAATAATTGCTCAAGACCATCATTCATTTCTTTTAAATCCCATTGAAATAGATTCCTGAAATGCCAACAAAGTAAATCCAGAATTCATTAAAGAAGTGGTATTAACTTTATCTCGACAAAAATCATTAATAGCTATCTCTTACAATGTATGAATAACAACATGCTTGCCCTTTTACTGTTCTGTTTTATCAACAGAAACAACTTTTCAAATCCAACTTTTATATTGAATAATTCATTGATCAAAGGTAACTCACTTGGCATTGATTTTGTTTCCAGAATCTTAACAAAGGGAATATAAGAAGATGAAGAACATGTTTGTTCAACGAATGATTCTTTTTGAGGAACAAAGTCATTATAAAGCGCATTCAATTGTTTGTAATCAATTGTCCAACAAAATTGATTGTTCGCAACAACAATTGGCATCATTCAATATTTTGTATACATTTTTCTGTTGACATTGCAAAAGCATCCTCTAGAGTTTCCTCAGAATCTCTAACATTCAAAGGAATTTCTATATTACCCGTCCTAGATGCAACATATAACTTTGGACATTCTGAAATTGCTTGTCTGAGTGTATAAGGATTCGGATACCCCAAACCATGTTTTAATTGTTGATCATAAACCGACAATGGTTTTGGACCAAGCATAAACATTGCTTGTAAAGAATTACCAATTTTCAAAAACAAATCAACATTCTTTTTCAGTTTTTCCTCAAGATCAAGAATAGTATCATGATACTTATCCTCGTTTTCACTCATTTTTCTTTTTAAAATTAAATGTGATTGTTGTAATTCCTCATTTTTCTGTTTGAAATGTTTGACCTCTTGACTCAACTTATCTCGTTGTTTTTCGAGATCTCGAATAATATCTCGATCACGATACAATTGAGACTCAGCTTGTTTTTGAACACGTTTTGCCCTTTCATCAGCTTCAAGAAATTCTTTTAGATAATTGTTATCCTTGGTTATGTTTTCCAAAACCCGATTCCTTTCCTTATACATCTCAATCTGACTGGTCAAAGTCATATTTTGTTGTTGGACCTTTTGAGCAAATCTTTGTTGTTTTGCAGCTTCATCATATGCATTCCTAGCAAGTGTTTCTAATGCACACTGATCATAAACATGTGTATCTTTTTCAACACTGCCACTATTAACATTTCCTTTGACAGAATCAAATTGAATATTGCTATTAATTTGATCATCATCAATGGTACTGTTAATAATTTTAGTATGAGTTGGATACATTTGTTCATCATTCTCATTGATGGATGAAGATTGTACCTCACTTACAAATGCAGACTCATAGCTTGGCTCATCATCAGAATTTTGATCAGCTGGTTGAATTCTGGCCATTAAGCATATGTTTGCACTAAGTTCTTCAATTTCTTCCATCCTTGAAGCATCAGCAAAGAGAAAATCATTCTGCTCATCGGTAAGAATTACACCGGCTTCATCCTGTTTTGCCAACAACATTTGCTCCATGAAATACTTCGAATCACGAACCCTTGGCTTGGGACAATTCCTAGCATAATGTCCTTTTCCACCGCAGTTATAGCATTGACCCGTTGAAGTATTGCCTGGAGTCGGAGTTCGAACAATCCTTTGAACATTTGCAGTCTCATTTGTAGCATTCATTCCCTCAACAACTTCTTCTTGAACATAAGCTCGTCTATTATTTCTTCCAACATTACCAGAATTTCTGCTTTGAATATTCACCCTGTCACCTTGAACGACTGCTTGATTTCTGGTATTAGACGAAGCACGAAGACGATTGTTTGTTGGATTAGAGAAATTTTGAGTAATGGCTTTGGCAAGTAACAACATAGCAGATGCTAGGGGATCTTCAGAATGGTTGTGAACATCATCCTGCTCATACTCTTCATCATAATCAACTACAGATGAAGGATGTGTCACATAATAAGAAGAGGTGTTTCTGGAAGATGAACCCGTGTGTGCTACTAGAGCCAAAGGATCATGAGACTTTTCTAACTTCTTTGCCCTTGAAGCATTAACCAATTTCTCAAATTGCGAAAGATAATCAAAAAGATCATCGAACGAATCAACTGTCAATCGCTTAGCCAAACGAACTTGAGTCACATATTTCAACCATTCCGGTTGCAAACTATTCAGAAACTTTGTGTTAACTGAAACAGTTGGAAACTTCATGTTGTTTCGTTCCAAATCATTCATTAACTGAGCAAAACGATTGTAGACTGAAACTAGTGACTCTCCTGGTTCAGCAACAAATTGATCAAATTCATTTGTAAACCGCGTTTCTCTGTCAACTTGGTTTTGTATAGTTCCCATCATCAAACGTTCAACACGAGCCCACATTTCCTTGGCCGTCTTACAAGAATCCACAGAATTATAAATATCATTAGGAATAGAAAGAAGAATCATATTCATGAGTTCCATTTCCGCATCATAGTACAATAAGTCATCTCCTTGAAGATCCTCTACTTCTTGCAACCTTGGTATTGTTGAACCTGTAGGTGTGATGTTCCTAAACACATAAGGGCCATCTTCTAGTGCTTTGAGAAGCCACTTCCGGTTTTCCCTCTTGCGATTAAGAAATCGTTTGAATCTACTCGCCCAAGGTATGTAACTACCCCTTTCAAGCATGGGTGGCCTAGTCTCAGAACCGGCATAAGCAAGGGATTGTTAGTATGTTTTGGATGTCGACATGTCTTAAGATTCAAAGATTGAATCTTTTTAGACGAATATGAGTGAGATTTGTGAGAAAATATCCAAACTCAGTAACAGTAGTCAAATTCGGTAACACTATTCATGGACAACAAGTAATCTAAAAACGAATACCCTTCTCGAACAGTACACTATCAAACTCGGAAATCTTCAAATAATAAACTCGGTAAACTGCAAACTACTCAAATTCGGTAACACTATTCACTATAAACTCGGTAAGCCTAAATTGTTAAAATCCAACAGTTATGAATTATTAATAACCACAAATTTGATGAAACCAAATTTTATGATGACTAGATAATCCAAGTGTTCTAAAAACTCAAATTCAATGAAACCGAATTTGATTGCCGAGTTTAGTAAATCTTAAAAAACAGATATTTAACACTTCAAAACACGATAAAACCGTTAAATGAAAGTGAAAATGACTTGTAAAGATTATTACCGAGTTTATACTTAGTAAAATCCCATATATCACAAATTCGATGGAACCGAATTTGTGAACTTAACAAACTCGATAAAACCAAGTTTAATACCGAATTCCTAATAAACAACTTTTAATAGAACCAAAAGATCGAATATATCTATTACACAGATGTTTCGTACTAAAATTGCTAAATTTACAAGAAAAAGTCTTTCGAAACTCAAAACAACTCTACCGAGAATGCAAAGCTTCAACCGAAAATCAAAACCACACTTCCGAGAATGAAATGAACACTTCCGAGAACACAATAACGTCCAAAAGCTCAAAATCACAGCCAAAATCAATCTCGAAACCTCAATAGCACCAACCGAATTTGGATTCCATCACTTCTTGATTCTCGGTCGAACAAAAACACGCACAAATCAAGCACTCTACTTCTCTATTGGCGATTGATACCACTTGATAGGTCACATGAATCTTGAATCAATCATATCAACATGTAAGATTAGAGAGAATGAGGGCAAGTAAAGGGAAAATTCAAATCTTATTAAGGAGGGAAAATGAGAGTTGGTTACAAGAGCATCACCCTCTAATGAAGATTAGAAGGCTATATATAGGCAATGGGAGAGAGGTTTCCCTTCCTTATTTTCCTAACTTGTCAATACTAGTCCCTAGACTTTGGTTATTATGCTATTTCTTACTTAAAGCATAATAAACCTTATTACAACCATATCAAACTAAACAAAATAAAGTCTAATAACAAAATATAATAAAACCACATAATCAACAATTTTCCATAAACCTAACAATTTTATTAGTTGCAATTCTCTTTGCCCTAAAACCTGTCATCTTTGAGACTCCTACATCAAATTGTTTCTGCATTTGGTCATGAACTGCCCTCACAGGAATATCAGGATTAGTAGCAAGTGTTTTGATAACATGATCTGAAAGAAACCTAGATGTAAATGCTTTAATTTCTCTTGATTGTATGCAGTTGTGATCTTCAATTAATGTTTTTACCTCCCATCTGCCTTCATTAGTATATGCAACCAACATTGTCCAAGGGCATGGGTATTTGTCTTTTTTCATTTGTTTATTAACCTTTTTACCCTTCACCTGGCTATTTTTTATTTGCCCAAAATATTCTTCTTGCCACTAATGTTGTTCTCTCTAATGACCGGATTACCTTTTGTTTGAGAAAATATATTTTTGCCCATATCAGTATCACTAGCAACATAAGGGACCAAGGCTGGAATTGTCCTTTCACATCTAACTCTCACCTTTTCTTTATCATTTTTTTACCAATATTAGCTTTCTCCTAGTTTCAACTAAACGTTTCCTAACTTTACCTGTCACAATTTCCTTAGTAGCAAATGCTGGCCTAAGTAGAAGTAATACTTATTGGGACCCTTGTTTTTTGTTTGCCAATTCTTCTTAATTCTCTAAGTTGAATTCTCCTTTTAGAATCAATTCCATCATCTAAGTCACTGCCAAATGAGTCATAATCAATGACATCTAGATCATGTTCCTGAACCTCAACAACACCTATACTTAAATCATTTTGAGGGTCTGGAGTGAAATTGAAATCATTCATACTCATAGGAACATCTTTAACTATATGCTCATCATCATCAAACACTTCATCATGCTTTGGATCATAATCCAAATCCTCTGAATCATAACTACTTATATTATTTTCATATTTGTTACTCTCTTATTCTGATTCATTATCTACATCCACCTCCACTTCTTTAAACATTCCAATAGGACCAACCCTTTCTGTCTTAAATAGCATATGCAAGTCAAGCACATCATCAACTGTAGAGCTGTTACCTACATGAAGTACCATCTGCTTCCCAGTGATCTCATCCCTAGTGTTTTCATAGTCTTCTAGTATCTTATCAAGATCTTCAAAAGGATCAACATTCTCTACTACAACTGGTCATTCCACATAACTAGCAGGCTATTTTTTACTCAAATTTTTTATTACTTCACCAATGATTAATGCCTTAGAGCTAACCTGTTCTCACTCTTTTTTCAAATTCGTATGACACATAGGTGTTAAATTCTTATTCACATCAGGACTGCTATCAATTTCTATAAGAGCCTTTGTTAAGTGATTATCAATTGTTATTGCAACTCCATTCTTAGGTGAAACAAAGATACTTGAGTCTACATTACTACTTCTATGTTCAACATAGACCAAAATGATCTTATAGTCCTTAACATACTTTGCCATCTCTAACACATCAGCATCAAAATTCAAAGGGTGCAGACCATGCATAATCTAAGGCTAATCTTGGTCTCAAAAAATGGCAGTAAATTAAGCCTGCTACATCATAACCGAGTTTAACTACAATATCTTAAAGGGCATGTAAACAAAACTCATCAATATCAACAAGATTAACTCACGATACCTGTCCACCGATGTAAGACCTGTTAGGTATTGGTGTAAAGTACCCGCCATGGTGGATTTCAAATGTGACTGACTTAGGGGTACCACCAGCAATTACAACCACGTAACATTAACAACAATTGTACCTTCTCTAAAAAGCAAGAACAAATTTTAAGAAAACACAAAAATAGACTATGTTCTTACCATTTTGTACAGCTTCATTAGTTTTTGAGCTATCTTTAGGCACATTCAAATCAAAACTAAGATTCACCATGATCAGTCGATGAAGAGCAATCTCAAGGATTGCATGTGTGACAGAGAGGTGAAGAAGAAAGGATGATGTATGTAATAAAATAGTCAAAGAGTCAATTGGTTTGTATAAGTTAGGTGACCAATCATGCGAACGGACGAAATTACCCTTGACGAAATGGAAAGTTAACGAAAAAATAGGTGGGAAAAAGGTTAAAGGACCGGTCAACTCATTTTCTTCAACCACAGGGACGTCTGGTGTAATTATCGATTTACTAAGACGTAACATGCAATTAGGCCATAACCACAGGGACCACACATGTATTTAACTCCTAATAATAATAATGCTTGGAATTTTATGGTTACGTATGGATAAGGAGGACTTGGTCAAATAGAAAGTTATACAACAACACTAATTAATCTCAGTCAAATACTTTATCTTCAAGATCACATTTTATTCGATACTTTGTTAACACACATACGTAGGTTAGTATATACACGAACCATAAAAACGGTTGAAAGTAAAAATACATCTGCAACGTAAAATAGAGTTTTGAAAGAGTTCGCAAAATCTGAGGTTCTCAAGTCACGTATATTTATCAGCTCGTGTTCGGATTTTCGTTTGCTGGAGTTTAGAATTTCTAGTCGGGTTAGTGTTCGTGCTTGATTTTGGATTCAGTTCATCAAAGGTAAGCTTTGAGGCATTATACATACACTTGTACTATTATTATATGCATTTATGTTTGCTAAAACTATATGACATGAAACTAAGCTAAAAAAATACTAAAAGGATGTGTAAATATTAAAGAATGTTAAACTTGATCAAGCGGAATAAAACTGAATTTTAAAAACAAGGGAAGGATCGGTCATGGTAAACTCGATCCAACTTTTTTTAATCTATTTATATTAGTGAACAATTAAGTTAAAAAATTGAAAAAAGAAAACATAAACTATTTATTTGTCTCTTTTCCCGGGTCAGACTACTCTATAAGATCAGCAGTCTAGCCCAGTTGCTTCCCTTTATATAAAGTTTATTGCATGGATATGTAACCATTCTCATTAATATAATATTAACTTGCAGTGGGTACTCATGTGCGATGGCAGGCGGGGACACCCTCTAATTTTATAGTTTACGAAGCTCACAAAACAGAAAAGAATCCGATTATCGGAGAAATAAAATATGATCTCAGTTAGACTCGATATGACCTGTTTTTTAAGGTTTGATTATCAGGTCATCTCCGTTTCATTTTCGGACCGATTTTATTGGCTAGCGCAAAACCGGTAGGTTTCGGCGGCTCGATTTCTGGTTGAAATTGTTGGTCCGGTTGCGTTTTCAAAACATATGTATCATCTAACTTGTTAGCCATTTAAATGTTTTAAGCTTTGTATGTTTTATTAACTTGTACAATGTGTATAATAACATGCATTTTTCATTATAGGAGTGTTTTTAAAGTGTGTATTTAATTAGTTTATACTAGTAACATATGCATGGAGGAATAAATGTTGTACATTTAGCTTTAATATATGTATTTTTCATTTTAGGGGTATTTTAAAAATAATACTGTATTAATTAGTGTATTTAATCTATACTACATATAAAGCAAGCCATTCTTTCTTCATTTAATGCCTCAAATATAAGTTAACCTGTTATAGTAAAGTCGCATAATGTACAATTCTTAAATGCAACCTTTCATCACAAAAAAATTATGTAATCCAAGTTATAAAGCATAATGTACAATCCTTAAATGCAACATTTCACTACAAAATCAACTATCTAATACATTTTGCTTTAATATTTGTATTTGTTAGATAGTTGATTTTGTGGTGAAATGTTGCATTTAAGGATTGTACATTATGCTTTATAACTTGGATTACTTAATTTTTTTGAGGCATTAAATGAAGAAAGAATGTCTTGCTTTATATGTAGTATAGATATAGATTTTATACTAGTAATCTTTAGTTTGAATTATAAGCATTTTTTTCTAATTAAATTGGTACTCGTGTTTAATGACGAGATTTTATCACGACAAGTATTGAAGTTAAGATATTTTGGTTAGGTTTTTCATGTAACGTTTATGAATACAACATAAATAAGCAAAATGTAATTGAAAAAGATTGTAACATGTGTCAACTACATGAACTCTAAGATTTTTTTTAATGTATCAAAGAACGTAACAAAATATTTAGTGAAAGTGAAAATGAAACATGACAACAATTAGTTAAAGCATTCATCTTTTTTCTACGTTATAAAGTTGAAATGGTAAGTATACATATGGTATGTATTAATGTGATTGGTAAACTTTTTAATTATGGTTATATGTGTTTTACTTATTTTTGTTATGAATCATATTCTTTTAAAGAGAATGAGGATTTGTCTTGCTAAATTAAATACAAAAAGAATTTAAAGTTTAAAAAGGTAAACAATCATTTTTTCTAAACTTTTTTAAGTTTCAAAAAAGAGTACCCATACCTTATAAATAGTAGAGATCAGTTTTACTTAATTTAAACTGAATACAGGCTAATTTAGCTAGCTATCACAACAAATATTTAAAATGATCCCTAACTAAATGCAGCCTATATATGTAGTCGACTAAAAATTATTTAACAATATAAATCAAGTAATTAACCAAAAATACAATAAATTTAAATTTAAAAAAAAACGTAGGGCCCAATACAATTAAACACCCTTTAAAAGCCCACTAATTATTTGGAATATTAGGGTTTACAGCATTCGATTATATTTTTTTATTTGTATTATTTTCTTTGTTTGTTTAGAAGAATGTCTACCGAACAGTTTTCGCAATCCACAACTGATGATGTTATTAGTGATTGTAAGAGGCACACTAGTTCTCGTGTCCTGGAAGGTAAAAGGCCTTATTATGGACCCGTCGCATTGCCTCCCACAATCAACAAAAACAAAAACAAGAAGAAGATTAAGATTAAGATTACTAGTACCAAAACATCAACTAATGTTGTTTCTACCACTGACAACACAACAATAACAAGCCAACAACAACAACCGAGTACTAGTACTAGTACTAGTACTAGTAGTATTAGTGCTCGTTTTTCATATGCAGCTTCATCAGTGTTTGAGCTATCTTTATGCACATTCAAATCAAAACTAAGATTCACCATGATCAGTCGATGAAGAGCAATCTCAAGGATTGCTTGTGTGACAGAGAGGTGAAGAAGAAGGGACGATGTATGTAATAAAATAGTCAAAGAGTCAACTGGTTTGTATAAGTTAGGTGATCAATCATGCGAACGGATGAAATTACCCCTGACGAAATGGAAAGTTAACGAAAAAATAGATGGGAAAAAGGTCAAAGGACCGGTCAACTCCTTTTCTTCAACCACAGGGACGTCTGGTGTAATTATCGATTTACTAAGACGTAACATGCAATTTGGCCATAACCACAGGACCAAACATGTATTTAACTCCTAATAATAATAATGCATGGAATTTTATGGCTACGTATGGATAAAGAGGACTTGGTCAAATAGAAAGTTATACAACAACACTAATTAATCTCAGTCAAATACTTTATCTTCAAGATCAGAGACGGAGCCAGAAAATGATATTAGCTTTTGATGCATTTGCTTCATCAATCTTAGAGTTGGAAGCTACAGAAGTAGTATCTAAAGTCTTAGATTGTGTCGCTTTCTCAGAAAACCTAGTCTTAGGAGCTACAAAAGTAGTTTCAGAAGATCTTGGTATCCTAGAATTAACAGAGAAGGTTCTACGAGCATTCGAACGCACATTCAATTTATGCTTAGCAACACATTTATCATGACAAGGAAAAAGCACATTTTGCATACAAGAAACACATAACAAAGTTTTCGCTTTAGAAGCGTTTGCAACAGCAACATCAATTACATTCTCCTTGTTTGACACAACTTTAGCAAATATATTATCTGTTTGCTTATTTTTCCTAACATAAACTGCTTCTTTCTTTGCTTCATTCTTAGAGAATCTAAGACACTGGTCTTGACAGTGAATCTCTAACTCTTGGTCTTTAACACTAAGATGTAGCATTCAATTCCTGTAGATGATAAACATTCTTAGTCCTTGTTGTTTGTGATTCTTGTTGTGTGACCAATCTCTGTACAATCCAGGGCTAATGACATTTTTGATTTGATGTGTCCATGTTTGTTTGTTATGTGAAGTCTATAAAGTGACTGGTTTTGACTCAACATGGTTTTCTTTTGTTTTTAAAACAACCGTCTGCTTTTGAGAATCATTTTTATTTAAGGGTGTGACACAAAGAAAAGATTGAGAACCATGTGTCTTGTCAAACTTAGTATTCACATACTTACCATTTTTACCATTTTTTCATTCTAGCTTTCAACTCAGATATGGTATCTAAAAGATTCTGATTCTCAGCACGAATAGCACCATATGCATAAGTTTTCTCAGAGACATGAGCAATTAACTCATCCATTTCCTTTTGAGTTTGAGACCGTGTCTTTTTGATTGAATCGAAAAGCTTTTTATATTCCATTTTGGCATTATCTCGTTCTTTTATCAAAGATTGTACTTTAAAATCCAAAGACACGTTCTCATCCTCAAGTTTCTGTATTCTAGAAATCCAAGAGAAATCAAGAGGTTTTGAGTTTTTATTCTTCGAAGAATCCCATTTATGTTTTTCTTTTTCATGTTGCAATTTTAACTCAAAATCAACACTTTGTTTTTCACATCTTTGAACATCTTTCTCAAGAATTTTTATTCTTGCTTTCAAACCCTCTTGAATCTCTAAAGATTTCTTTTTGACTTGTTCAAGTTCATCATGTAAGGACTTATCAACACATTCATGGTTTAACAACACACATAGCTCAATATCATGTTTGAGTGATGCTTCCAAAAGTTGATCTTTCAACAAATCATTTTGCCTTTCAATCTCATCAAGATAAACATCATTTTGCTCAAACGCATCTTTCATTTCTTTTATATCCCTTTGAAATAGATTTTGAAAGCCATCAAAGTACTCCAGTAATTCATTAAGAAGTGGTTTAACTTGATCTCGACAAAAATCATTAAGAGCTATCTCTTCCTTTGATGTGAAAAACATGCTTGCCCTTCTACTGTTGTGTTTTATCAACAAAAACAACTTTTCAAATCCAACTTTTATATTGAATAATTCATTGATCAAAGGTAACTCACTTGGCATTGTTTTTGTTTCCAGAATCTTAACAAAGGGAATATAAGAAAATGAAGAACATGTTTGTTCAAGGAATGATTCTTTTTGAGGAACAAAGTCATTATAAAGCGCATTTAATTATTTGTAATCAATTATCCAACAATTTTGTTTGTTCGCAACAGCAATCGGATCATTCATTTTTGCATTCATTTTTTATTAACTTTCAAAAGCATCCTCTAGAGTTTCCTCAGAACCTCTAACATTAAAAGGAATTTCTATATTACCCGTCCTAGATGCAACATATAAAGAATCAACCCTTCCGTAAGATACACAGGAACTTAATCTCGAACTTGCGCAGGAACTTCCTTCTTAACTTGCTCCGTTACTTTCTCTTTCACCAACGAGGGTAGCGTATCCATCATGACATCATGAAGATTGTCAGCAAGTTGATCACTTGATGCCCGTGGCATGAACCTTTTCTTGAGATGTGCAAACAAGTAACCATATTGTCCCTGTAATTCATGAAAGAAACTCTTGTATCTTTTGAATCAATTGGGTTTTGCCTTGATCAATGATAGAAGACGGTTGGTTTTTGTTAACTTTGGTATTGATGAACCTGATGATGGTGTAGGATGAGTAACCGTCAATTCCTAGAGTTTCTCGGTATCCAAAAATATGAGAGTAGAGAGATTCTTAGGTGATCTAGTTGGTGAGGGAATTGGTGAAATCTTAGTCTCCTCTACATTCTTCCCTTTCACCCTTCTCTTTAATTCAAACACTTCATCAGTTATTTCATCTTTTTCATCATCAACATTTACGGGTGGAACAATATTGGTAACATCTACCATTGTAGTCTCTTCCTCCTTTTCTTGAACAATCTCTACCTCCGTACTTTCCTTATCACTCCTGGGCTCTAACCTAGTGTCGAGAATAGATGTGTCATCATGCCTAGGGGGTGAACTATCATCAACATTCTCAGGATCTTCAACAAGCTTCTCAATCTCCTCAGCTGCCAAGTGCTCGTATACCAGTGCCACATTTTCTCTTGCTTCTTGTTCTTCACAACTCTTGTGCTCAATAAGACTTACTTGAATCATGTCTTGTAGAATTATCTCATCAGCTTTTTATGCTGATGGCACTGGAACAAGTGGTGTTAGTCGTGCAGATTGCCTTGACGGTAATCGAAATTGGATCATAGTTGATCGTTTTGGAACACTTGACTCAGCTGTCTCCGTAGCAGGGTTAGGTGACCTAGGGGCGCTAGGTGTCCTATGCGTTCCCTGGGTAGACTCAGTCGGCTGTGACTGAGTTAGAGGAACATCTAGCCCAAACACCTCTGCATACATCTTATAATGCTCTATAAGCTTCATCTCTTCTATGATCATCCATGTTGGTATCCGCATCCCAACCTTGTTCTTGTTTCTTCCTGAATTTAAGATATTCTTCAAAATATCATCATCTTGAAGATTGTGATAAGCATCTTGAACACGTTTTGAAATATCAGGAAAGATAGTCATTTAATGACTGATGATGATCTTTGTAAATCGTGGGTATGGGATCGAAGTGACAGGATGATGAAGCAAATAGTAAATGCCTTCCCACATTAACTCCGCATAATCCACATGAATGTTATTGACAAAGCAGTATAACATTTGCATTATCTGCAACGGCGGTTGGTCCCATCCCGTAACACGTGTAGTCAAGCACTTGGAGAATATCTTGCATAACGTCTGCCAAGGCAGTAGAAGACCAGATATCTTGAAATTAGAAACAGTATTGAGTTTCATTGTAAATCCCAACACTTGTTTGTAAAATGGAACCATATCAGAGAATGATGGTGGTGGCACAAACGAAACATGATTGTTATCATTTGCTTGTGGAAGATGAAAGGTTGTTCTGAAGTCATCCAGAGTAAGTGTAAGCTCTTTTCTATCCAGCAAGAACTTGAGTCGATGCTTTGATCCATCTTCTTTCAAAGTATGCCAGAACTGTGCCATATAAATCCAAGGTATGGATGCTGAAGCTGCAATGCTAAATCATAACGGATGATTCTTAATAATATTCATCAGAATCTTGCTCTTTGATGGACATTGCACATGTTCCAAGTCAACCTTCTTGTTTGCATCCATAAGGTCATATCGCTTGTTTGGAGGACACAATTCATCTGGATGAATATCAGCTGCATGTTGTTGTTGTGCCATGATGATAACTGAATGAATACAATTGAGGTGTTAGGAAACAAATAATTCTTTTGATATTTTTGTCTTTTTCCTCTCTGTCTGTTTTTATATGTTCTGACAATTCTTTTTGAACATATTTTTGATTAGTTTTTTTTCTCATGTGCTCGTTCTTGCTTTTTCTAGCACATGCCATACGCTTTATTCGAATTATTCTTTTTATTTACCATTTTTGTGTGTTCTGGCATTTCTTTTTCGAACACACTTTTGATTTGCTTTTTCGCGTATGGATTTAGCTCTCTCTTTCTGTTTTTAGAATATCCTCACCAGAAATTCTTTGTGACATGATACTCTCTCAAGAAGGATGAAGATTTATCTTTTGATTTGAATCAAGACACAGTTATGAAAAATTCAAGAGAAATCCTTCAACTTCTTAAAATTGTTTTAAGAAAGAGTATCATTTTGACACAATAACAGATTTTGAGAACTTTTTCAAAAATCATGTGACAAAACTTTTCATGATGTTGAATAACGTAATCACAAACCCACAACTGAATGGACACTAAGTCACTCACTCCTCATTCTGTTCATTACAGAAAACGGCCGTAGCCGGACATGACTTAGTCCACTTAAACAATTGAGATTTGAAATTAACATATTCAAGTTATAAAACCTTTTATTCTTTCACATTTGATTATGAAGCCTAAACCATGAATACAAACACATCTAATTCAATAATTGAATGGACACTAAGTCACTCACTCCTCATTCTGTTCAATGTAGAAAATGGTCAAAACCGGACATGACTTAGTCCACTTAAACAATTACGAATAGACATATATGATCCATAGCATAGAATTCATGAAAACTTATTTCTTTGCCAAAATTATTTGTCAGATTTTCAGCACACTAGAAACTGATCGTTTTGTTTTTCACAGACATTCACACAATAAGCATTACAATCATGAAGCAACAACATTATTACATATACAAAACAATTAAACTGATTTTCACCATTAACCTTTACCGAGTTTTGACTTTTGTTGACTACCGATTTTGACCAGTTGACCTTATCGATTTTGACAATTAACCTGTGCACACAGAAGTAAACTCGGTAAAATAACAGATTCGGTAATGTACTATCAAGTTTAATCAAAAGTCAATCCTAACCATTCTATGATCATTTTATGGCCTTAAGTCACTTTTTACACTAAATCTAAGCCTAAGATTATACACACAATATCATAAGCTACAAAACATTATCATAACGCAAACTCAGTAAACCTCATCTTTACTGAGTTTAAACTCAGTAATCCCAAATTACTCAAAAACACCTAAGACATATATATCCACTTACGTTTGAGAAAGAAGTGAAGTTACAATCGTTGTAATGAACTTAAATAGCGTAAAACAAACTTCTACTCAAACTCGGTAAAAAAGAAAAGTAAAAAATGAAATTAAAATCCTTTATATTGCTACCGAAAACAGTTTAGAAAATTGACATTTTCAGTCTCTGTACTTAATTTTTACCGAAAATTGTTGAAAAATTTACACATTCAGTCCCTGTACTTAGTATTTACCGAAAAATTTTGAAAAATTTACACATTCAGTCCTTGTACTTTAGCATTTTCAATTGTTTGTTTGTGAATTTACATAAACTCCCCCTTAAACAATGAATCTTTTCAAACACTCCCCCTTGAAATGACAATTATGTAAAATTCATAGTCCAAAAATGAAAAATTGTTACTTTTTCAACTAAAACTCCCCCTCGAAAATATAACATTTCCAAATTTAGTCATCATGAGAGTTTATTATCAAAAAGATGTTTATGAATGAAAATTGTAAGAACTCCCTCTTGGATCATGATTCCGTATTTTGCAATGTAAAAGGTTTTAATAAGAAACTTGGAATCATGAAACAAAAGATTGTAATTCTTTTTAAATTATTTTTTTTTAATAAGAAAAATTTATGTACATGATTGTGATGTATGAATTTTTCACGAAGATAACTTTGTCAGACTTTCCAACTGAGTTGGAGTCATACATCTCATACCAATGCAATGAACTAGATACTCAAAGCGTTCTTTTGGAAGCGCCTTAGTAAATAGATCCGCTAGTTGGTATTCTGTTCCGACAAAGTAAATTTCCACAGTACCCCTCTCAACGTGTTCTTTAATAAAATGATACTGGATGTCCAACGTGCCTTTGTCTAGAATGCTTGGGCTGTATTTGCATGAAATAGAAATGGCACTCTTGGAATCACAATACATCAAAATCCGATTGTATTTAAATCCATAGTCAAGCAGTTGAGTACGCATCAAATCACATGGAAGCACATCATGCAGACAATGAAACATATTCAGCTTCTGCAGTAGACATCGCAGTACAATCTTGTTTCTTTGAACTCCAACTCACGAGCTTTCCACCTAAAAATTGCAATCCTCCTGATGTGCTTTTACAATCATCTTTACAACCTGCATGGTCCGCATCTGAATAGGCAATTAGTTCAAAACCAGAATCCTTCGGATACCATAGGCCCATGTTATAGGACTGTCTTAGGTACCGGAAGATCCGTTTGACCTCTTTGAGGTGTTTGACCGTAGGTCGTGCTTGATAACGTGCACATACAAAAGTAGCAAAGGCTATGTCTGGTCGACTGGCTGTTAGATACATAAGCCCTCCTATCATACGACGATAAGTCGTTTGATCAGTAGGAGTGCCTTGTAAATCAGCATCCAGTCTCTCTGTTGCCATAGGTGTGCTCATGGAGACACATTCATCTAGACCATGTTTCTTTAACAACTCTATTGCATATTGTGACTGACTTATGAATATGCCACGGGGAGATTGATGAACTTGAAGTCCAAGAAAGAACTTTAGTTCACCCATCATCGACATTTCAAAATTGTTTTTCATTAAGTTTGCAAATCTTTTTGAAAAATCTGGATTTGTTGATCCAAAAATAATGTCATCAACATATACTTGAACAAGTAATATGTCTCCCCCGTGACGTCTAGTAAACAAAGTTGGGTCAATTATACCTTTATTGAACCCGTGTTCAATTAGAAAAGAAGACAGTTTGTCATACCATGCACGAGGTGCTTGCTTAAGACCGTATAGAGCTTTTTTCAACCTGTAGACGTGATTTGGAAATTCAGAATCAATAAACCCTTCAGGTTGGCTGACATAAACTTCTTCTTTCAAAGGACCATTGAGAAAAGCCGTTTTGACATCCATTTGAAAGATAGTGATATTCATATGAGCAGCAAAAGCAATGAACATCCGAACAGCCTCAAGACGAGCAACAGGAGCAAATGACTCCTCAAAATCAATGCCTTCTTCTTGCTTATAACCTTTAGCCACAAGACGAGATTTGTTCCGAACCACAATATTTTCTGCATCACACTTATTCTTCCAAAGCCATTTGAGAGCAATAACATTCTTTCCTTCTGGTCGTGGAACCAATTCCCAAACTTGAAGTCTTTCAAATTGATTCAACTCATCTTGCATGGACTCAATCCAACTATGATCGGCCATAGCTTCTTTGATGTTCTTTGGTTCAATAGTGCTAACGGTTAATGCATACATGCAAACCTCAGAATTGGTATGTAGCCGTTGACGAGTCATAACCGGTTTGGATGGATCACCAATAACTTGGTCTAGAGGATGATCTTTTGTCCAAATGTGAGTCAAGGGTTGTACTTGATGGAAATTTTGCACATTTAATGGTTCGAGATTCATTGTAGATGACTTAATTTCCTCATGATTCAGAGAATCATATGGAACAAACTGTGTATTACCATCAAAATCAGCAGAATCTTCTTGATTGAATTCATCAGACTCTTGTAAAGAGATTGGAGAAGTTTGTTCGTCAGATGTTGTGACAACAGGAGGAGCCTCATGTGTGTCAACAATGATTGAATATGTAGAAGGCGAGTCTTCTTAATCGTGAGTCGGTTGTGCAGCGGAATTGATGTTAGTATCAGAAGATTTCTGCTCAAAATAATCTTCAAACATTGGACCGAACAAATTATCCAATTCCTCTTTTGAAGGATTATTCATTAAGTCATCTGATGAATTTTGATTATTAAATCGTTGAAGTTCAGGTTCTAAACAATCGTGTTTAGAAGCCATTCCTGTAAGCTCATCAAACTTGACATGAATAGTCTCTATAATCCTTTTGGTGCGACGGTTATAGATTCGAAAACCTCTACTTTAGGTTTCATTTTCCCAAGATCATCACGGGCATTTGTCGGATAACACAATGAGCCAAACATATGAAAATACTCAACATTTGGCTTTCATCCATGTAACAGCTCATAAGGTGTTTTATTGTGTCGTGTGTTGATGATTGACCTGTTTTGAGTAAAACATGTTGTAGCAACTGCTTCAGCCCAAAGAAATTCAGGTAACCTTGAAAAAATAAGCATTGTGCGAGCTGTAACACCCCCAAATTGGGTCGCAGCGGAATAAGGGTCCGGGGCGTGTTACTTCAAGATCAATAGCACAAGATATCTACTACTCCATTTTGCTGAGGTGTGCGAGCAATTGAAAATTGTTAGCATAAAGTCCAACTTTCCATAATAGCTTTTGAGAGTTTGCATCTTGAATTCAGTGCCATTATCAGTTCGAATCTTGCAAACTTTGGCTTTGTAATTCAATTGAGCTTGAGTAATGAATTTCTTGATAATCTCTGGAGTTTCATCTTTTGAACAAAGAAAATAAACCCACGTGAATCTAGAAAAATCATCCACTATTACAAAAATATACTTCTTTCTATTGACCAAAGCTACTCTCATTGGACCGCACAAATCCATATGAAGTAATTCCAATTTGGAGTAATCACTTGGAATCACTTTAGGTGGATGAGAAGCTTTCTTGCTTTTTCCTCTTTCACAAGCAGAACAAAGATGATCTTTTCCATATTTGAACTTTGGTAAACCGTTAACCAAGTCAAGTTTGGTAAGATCGTTTATGGTGCCAAAATTAAGATGTGACAGTCGTCGATGCCATAACCATGACTTTGTTGAAGTTGTTTGGACATTAGACAAACGGGTGAAGAAGCAGCCATGTCCCAGAGATGGAATTGTATATAAATTCGAATCGCGTGCCGCCTGTGAAGAACAAATCATCTCCTACTAGATTTGCGAACCTAACATGTTTTAAGAACGAAACGCCACATCAAATCTCCATCACAAAATAGTCCAACACTAAGTAGATTGTGATCCAAGACTCAACATACTATACAAGACAAATAGTGATAAGTGCCATGTAATAATACCCCAATACCTATAATGAGCTGCAAAATTGTCATCTCCAAGTCGCACGTTCTCCATGAACATTTCAATGAAGTTTCACAAAAGAGCACGATCACAAACCACATATGCTTTGAACAACCACTCAATAACCCATGGAACGATCTGAACTACCAGCAACAGAGGGGGGGGGGGGGGGGGGGGGGGGGGGGGGGGGGGGGGGGGGGGGGGGGGGGGGAATCAAGAAGAGGCAACACATTGACAACTGTAATTTGACTATCATCTCTAACTAAACCCATGGTTTCGTATTTGAAGGATTAGTATAGCATGTGGGCTTTGGTAACAGGTTCCCACATACATTTGGTGTGATTCAACCCATTTGCAAAACTACTTGTCCGAATCTTGTTTAGCATGAATGGGCTTAATGGTTTATCACTCATGTTACTTTTCTTTTTCTTAAACTCACAAGAAACCTTATCTCTAACTTTTAATGCACTTGCTTTATCAATCTTAGATTTGAAAGCTACAGAAGTAGTATCTAAAGTCTAGTTGGTCACATTTCTCAGAAACCGAGTCTTGGGAGCTACAAAAGTATTTTTTAGAAGAATTTTGGTATCCTAGAATTAACAGAGAAGGTTCAAGACGAGCAACAACGCACATTCAATTATGCTTAGCAACACATTTATCATGACAAGGATAAGCACACTTTTCACAAAAAAATACAAACACGATTCAAAATCAAACAATAAAAACCAAAGTCAAAAAAACAAACAAAACAAAAGGAATCAAACAAATGACACAAACAAGCAACACACAATAACAAAGTTTTCGCTTTAGAAGCGTTTGCAGCAGCAACATCAATTACATTATCCTTATTTGACACAACATTAGCAAATGTATTATCTGTTTGGTTGTTTTGCCTAACATAAACTACTTCTTTCTTTGCTTCATTCTTAGAGACATCTAAGACACTGGTCTTGACATGTGAATCTCTACTCTTTGGTCTCTTAACACTGGATGTAGCATTCATTCCTGTAGAAGATAACACATTCTTAGACTTGTTTGTTTTTTATTCTTATTGTGTGACAACTTTGTACATTCCAGGTCTAATGACATTTTTGTTTTGATGTGTCCCTGTTTGTTTGGTATGTGAAGTTTGTGAAGTAACTGGTTTTGACTCAACATGGTTTTCTTTTGTTTTTAAAACAACCGTCTGCTTTTAAAAGCATTTTTATTTAAAGGTGTGACACAAAGAAAAGATTGAGAATCATGTGTCTTGTCAAACTTAGTATTCACAAACTTACCATTTTCACCATTTTTCATTCTAGCTTTTAACTCAGATATGGTAACTAAAAGATTTTGATTCTCAGCACGAATAGCTCCATATGCATAAGTTTTCTCAGAGACATGATAATTAACTCATCCATTCTTTGATTTTGTAGAATTGTATCGTTTTTGTTTGAATCGAAAAGACATTTGTATTCCATTTTGGCATTATCTCGATCTTTTATTCAAAGATTATACTTTAAAATCCAAAGACACATTCTCATCCTTAAGTTTTTGTATTCTAGAAATCCAAGAGAAATCAAGAGGTTTTGAGTTTTTATTCTTCGAAAAATCCAATTTTTCTTTTTCTTTTTCATGTTGCAATTTTAACTCAAAATCAACACTTTGTTTTTCACATCTTTGAACATCTTTCTGAAGCATTTTTATTCTTGCTTTCAAACCCTCTTGAATCTCTAAAGATTTCTTTTTTACTTGTTCAAGTTCATCATGTAAGGACTTATCAACACATTCATGATTTACAACACACATAGCTCATTATTCATGTTAGAGTGATACTTCCAAAAGTGATCTTTCAACAAATCAATTTTGCCTTTCAATCTCATTAAGATATAAACATCATTTGCTCAAACGCATCTTTCATTCTTTAATATACAATTTTGCAATAGATTCTGAAAGCCATCAAGTGATCCAGGTAATTCATTAAGCAGTGGTTTAACCTGATCTCGACAAAAAGCATTACAGAGCTATCTCTTCTGTGATGTATAAACACACTTGCCCATTTACTGCTCTAATTATATCAACACACAATTTTTTCAAACTCACTTGTATATTTAATAACCCATTGATCAAAGGAACTCCCTTGGATTGTTTTTTGTTTCCAAGAATCTTAACAAAAGTGAGTATAAGGAGATGAACGACTTTTTTTTCACATATAATCTTTTTGAGGAACAAAATCATTATACAGTGCATTTAATTGTTTGTAATCAATTGTCCAACAATTTTGTTTGTTCACAACAGCAATTGGATTATTTATTTTTGCATTCATTTTCTGTTGACTTTTAAAAGCCTCCTCTAGAGTTTCCTCAGAATCTCTAACATTCAAAGGAATTTCTATATTACCCGTCCTTGATGCAACATATAACTTTGGACATTCTGAAATTGCTTGTCTGAGTGTATAAGGATTCGGATACCCCAAACCATGTTTTAATTGTTGATCATAAACAGACAGTGGTTTTGGACCGAGCATAAACATTGCTTGTAAAGAATTACCAATTTTCAAAAACATGTCAACATTCTTTTTTAGTTTTTCCTCAAGATCAAGAATAGTATCATGATACTTATCCTCGTTTTCACTCATTTTTCTTTTTAAAATTAACTGTGATTGTTGTAATTCCTCATTTTTCTGTTTGAAATGTTTGACCTCTTGACTCAACTCATCTCGTTGTTTTTCAAGATCTCGAATAATCTCTCGATCACGATACAATTGAGAGTCAGCTTGTTTTTGAAAATGTTTTGCCCTTTCATCAGCTTCAAGAAATTCTTTTAGATAATTGTTATCCTTGGTTATGTTTTCCAAAACCCGATTCCTTTCCTTATACATCTCAATCTGACTGTTCAAAGCCTCATTTTGTTGTTGGACCTTCTGAGCAACTCTTTGTTGTTTTGAAGCTTCATCATATGCATTCCTAGCAAGTGTTTCTAATGCACATAGATCATAAACATGTGTATCTTTTTCAACACTGCCACTATTAACATTTCCTTTGACAGAATCAAATTGAATATTGCTATTAATTTGATCATCATCAATGGTACTGTTAATAATTTTAGTATGAGTTGGATACGCTTGTTCATCATTCTTATTGATGGATGAAGATTGTACCCACACTACAAAAGCAGACTCATAGATAGCTGGCTTCATCATCAAAATTTTTATCAGCTGGTTGAATTCTAGCCATTAAGCATATGTTTGCACTTAGTTCTTCAATTTCTTCCATCCTTGAAGCATCCACAAAGAGAAAATCATTCTGCTCATCAGTAAGAATTCCTCCGGCTTCATCCTGTTTTGCCAACAACAATTGCTACCATGAAATACAGTCGAATCACGAACCCTTGGGCTTGGGAACACTTACCTCGCATAATGTCCGTTCCACCACAGTTATACATTGACCTGTTGAAGTATTGCCTAGAGTCGGAGTTCGAACAATCCTTTGAACATTTGCAGTCTCATTTGTAGCATTCATTCCCTCAACAACTTCTCCTTGAACATAAGCTCTTCGATTATTTCTTCCAACATTACTAGAATTTCTTCTTTGAATATTCACCATGTCACCTTGAACGACTGCTTGATTTCTGGTATTAGACGATGCATGAAGACGATTGTTTGTTGGATTAGAAAAGTTTTGAGTAATGGCTTTGGCAAGTAACAACATAGCAGATGCTAGGGGTCTTCAGAATGGTTGTGAACATCATCCTGCTCAAACTCTTCATCATAATCAACTACAGATTAAGGATGTATCACATAATAAGAAGAGGTGTTTCTAGAAGATAAACCCGTGTGTGCTATTAGAGCTAAAGGATCATGAGACTTTTCCAACTTCTTTGACCTTGAAGCATTAACCAATTTCTCAAATTGCGAAAGATAATCAAAAAGATCATCAAACGAATCAACTGTCAATTTCTTAGCCAAACGAACTTGAGTCACATATTTCAACCATTCCGGTTGCAAACTATTCAGAAACTTTGTGTTAATTGAAACAGTTGGAAACTTCATGTTGTTTCGTTCCAAATCATTCATTAACTGAGCAAAACGATTGTAGACTGAAATCTAAGTGACCTCCTGGTTCACAGCATACAAATTTGATCAAACTCATTTGTAAATCTCGTCTCCCTGTCAACTTGGTTTTGTATAGTTCCCCTCATCAAACGTTCAACACGATCCCACATTTCCTTGGCCGTCTTACAAGAATCTACAGAATTGTAAATCTTATTAGGAATAGACAGAAGAATCATATTCGTGAGTTCCATTTCTGCATCATAGTATAATAAGTCATCTCCTTCAAGATCGTCTACATCTTGCAACCTTGGTAATTGTGAACCTGTAGGTGTGATGGTCCTAAACACATAAGGGCCAACTTCTAGTGCTTTGAGAAGCCACTTCCGATTTTCCTATGCATTAAGAAATCCTTTGATCTACTCGCCAATGGTATGCAAACTACCCTTTCAAGCATGGGTGGCCTAGGTCTTAGAACCAAAGCTTCAGCGCGGATAGTTGGAATGATTTGGACGTCGACATGTCTAAGATCAAAATAAGATCCTTTTTTAGACGAACATGAGTGAGATTTGTGAGAAAATATCCAAACTCGGTAACAGTAGTCAAATTCGGTAACACTGTTCACGTATCTGTAAACGAATACCCTTCTCGAACAGTACCTTAACAAACTCGGAAATCTTCAAATATTTAAATTCGGTAGTCTACAAACTACTCAAACTCTGTAACACTATTCACTATAAACTCGGTAGGTCTAAATTGATAAAATCTAACAATTATGAATTGTTAATAACCACAAATTCGATAAAACCGAATTTTTAGATGATTAGATAATCCAAATGTTCTAAAAACTCAAATTCGATAGAACCGAATTTGATTACCGAGTTCCACTTGTTAGGTCACATGAATCTTGAATCAATCATATCAATATGCAAGCTTAGAGAGAATGATAGAAAATGGAGGGAAAATTCAAATCTTATTTAGGAGGGAAATGAAAGTTATTTACAAGAGCATCACCCTCTAATGAAGATTAGAGGGCTATTTATAGGCAAAGGGAGGGAGGCTTCCCTTCCTTATTTTTCTAATATTACAATACTAGTCCCTAGACTTGGATATTCATGCTTTTCATTCTAAAGCATAATAAACCTTATTACAAGCTATATTAAACTAAACAAAATAAAGTCTAATAATAAAACCACATAATCGACACTTTTCATAATCCTAACATCTTTCGGTGGTTTTGGACATTCTCTAATAAGATGATTCGGGTCGTCGCATCTAAAGTATTTTCTATCACTTTTACCGTTCTTGTCATTACGGCTTCTTTGGAATGTCTTTTTGTCATTCTGAGGTTGTCTCGCGAATCTACCTCTTCTCTTAAAGAACTTCTTGAAGTCTCTTACTGATATGGCGTATTCTTTGTCTTTACTTCCGGAAGTCGAACACTCTTCATCACTAGATTCTTTCTTAGCCTTTAAAGGAAGAGATTTCTTTCAACTTTTTCTTTGACTATTTCGGAATCTTTCTTGATGATCATTTCATGAACTTTGAGGTTCTCGATAAGTTCATCAAGAGATGGTGACGTTAAGTCTTTCGACTCTTCAATGCCTGCCTTTTATCTCACATTAGGATGTTAGCAGCCCTAAGAAATTACCTAACATAGTTTCTCTAAATAACATTCCAGCAGAGCTTTTTAAACTAGTAATAATAGTATTAAATCTAGCAAAAGCACTATCTATAGATTCGTCTTTGAAAATGACGAATTGTTCATATTGTTGAACCAAAAGGTCAATCCTATTACCTTGGTGGGTGATTAACAATGTTTTCCAAATTTCTTTTGCCATATTACACATGAAAATTCTTTCATATTCTTTTCTAGGCAAAGCATTATAAATAACCATTTTAGCTTCGTTATTTTTCGCAAGTTTCTTTTTAAGATCATCACTTTGTTTTTTGAAAGGGATAACCTCATCTAATTTGGTTTCCGGATTTTGTTCAATAGGTTGAAAATCACCGTTGGTAATGACATGCCACAGATCTAGATCTTTTGATTTAACATATGTCTCGAATCTATTTTTCCAATAAATAAAACTATCACTTTCAAAGAGTGGTGGTCTTTGCATAGATTGCCCTTCTAGATATTTGTCGGAATCCATAGATCGATCCAAGCTTTAAAATACAGTATATTTTAAAAATATTGAGTGACCTTGGCTCCTGATACCAATTGTGGAAACTAGAAGGGGGGTTGAATAGTTTACAGGTTCGTTTTCGTTTTAAAACTTTGCTTTCAAAATACTTAGATTCGAGTAGTATGTTTAACCAACCAACAATATGAATCAACCAAGTAAATATCTAAACTAATAGTAAATAACAATCACAACAATATAAAGAGATGAGAGAAGGAACAATCAAACCAAGACACCAAGATTTATAGTGGTTCGGCTACGAAGCTCTTCTTCGCCCTACTCCACTCCCCGAGTATCCTACTCGAGATTTCACTATGTCAACAAGCTCCCTTCAGGCGGAGAAAACCGTTTACACGTCGCTTACGTTATTTTTCGACACTAAGCTAAATGTCGAGTCCTAATCTTAGCTAGAACCAATCTACCACTTCACAATCAATACACAATCACTAGATCTACACTATCGGATTTACACAATATCCGAATCACACAAATACACAAGATAATTACAATAGAGATTTGATACTTAGAAGAAAGGAGGAGAGATCACTAATCAACACTTCGTTTCTTGGCGAATACGAGTGTTCTTCTCTTGCACTTGAATGAGAGGGAAGAGATGAGAAGAAGAGATTAGATCACTTGAAACAAGATCAAGAGATGTTAGTGATCAAGATATTTAGTGAGAGAAAGAAGGTTTTTAGAGAGAGAAAGAAGTGTGAGAAAATTCGTGCAAAGAGGTCTAATTTTCTGCAAGGAATGGAGCAGTATTTATAGGCAGGAAAATCCAACGGTCACTGGCGGCGGTCCTGGCGGTCCCAAATATATAAGGGGGTCGTCAGGCCTATAAGGGGGCCGCCAGGTAGACCACGCTCCTGTTTTTGTCTTTTTGTGGTGAAGGTTGTATCTGGTATGGAACCTTCCATTTTAGGAGGAAAATTTGAATTTCAAATTTTAAGTTTTTAATAAAACTTTTCTTTTAATTAGAAAATATTTTGTATAATTAATTTTGTAAAATTCTTTTGTAAAAATGTAATGGATAAGAGAAAAATATTTTCTTGATCATGAATCAAGCTTAATGATTTGTTTCTTCATACCTTAAGTGATTACTAATCTTAGAAATGGAATTTTATGATTAATAATTTGTAAACGTTTAATTTTATCGTAAACATTTTTAAAAAGTGAACAAACTGTCCGCAAGACATTGGGTGAGATATCTAAATCCTTTTTCATCCTAAAAGACTAACCATTAACCTAAGGATCTATATACTTTTGAAACACAAAACATCTTTATATGTCGAACATGTGTAGCTTCGGCTAGATAAAGTCCAAACCTTTGTATACAACATAGCACATAATACAAACTTTTGGTGAATGGTAGCGAAAGCCACCAATTAGAAAAAAAAATCTTAACTCAGAAGTATACATTTTATACATATGATCAATAGGTATTTCATAGTAAACTGTAAGACCAATAGGATAAGACTTGATGCCTTCGATTATCTTTAACCAAATCCAGTTACGAAACATCACATTATAGCATCGTTTTATTGTTCCTCTTAATATCGTTTTTAAATTTATACATGGATAGAGATAAGAAACTCAAGAACTTAAAAAAAAACACAAACATACGATCAACAATTACACGGGTTTCTCACCTGGCAAATATGACGGCGAGGACCCACCATTGCTTTTTGAGCAGATTTCACCATGTGGTCCCGCTTTAAAGCTACTTTAGTTGAATTTGTAAATTCATCGATTTCCTTTTGTGTTGCTTCTGAGCATTTAAGTGCTTCTTTCTCACTTGCTCCAACAGCTTCAATTTGTGCCATCGCAGCTTTAGTTTTCATGCCAACTAACTTTTCTGATTCTTCCACTTTTCGACTCAATCAAACGCTTCCCGAAAAATCATGATTTTGGATCTCGATTCAGACGTAGACGCACGTGCAGCGTCGGTACCTATGTCAGACCACAATCAGAACCTATTGTTTTTTAGGTGGCTAACATTCTACAATAACAAAGAAAAAGGTTCAGTAAGTTATTTATCCTTTATATGAGAAAATAGATCGAGTAAGCATAGAATTATCTATAGGGTTGTAAATGCCAAGATCCAAATATGACATACTCATGAAAAGAACAAAAGAGTGTACCTAAAGTTGTAAATCCAGGATATATCCTTGCACGATTCATTCTATCAAGTTCTGGACCTACAACAACCAAGAATATGATGAAAATATGCTTAGTACATTCTGGTCTTATATATACGAACTAACTAAAAGTATACACTATTGAAAAGTCACACGATATAATTTTGGTTGTACCGGGAATTCACTTGAGAGGATATCGGACCAGCTTTTTCTTTTTATTCCCTCTCCTTAAAAGAATGTGGCCCAAAAGTAACCTGTGTACGCGAAGCGGTTCGAGCTACATTCCTCATAGCTGCTATTGCGCCCTGAGCAACCGTTTATTATTTCCTGCATTCAAGATAAAAAAAATAAAAGAACAGCCGTTTATTACTTCAGCAAACTATCCAATTACTCTCCAAACCTTTCTTTCTTTAAGATAGTATCATGTGCATATAATCATTTTAGAAGGAACTGTTTTATAAGTTTATTTAATATCTAAATTACATAGTTTAATTTAGTAATTATTTAAACCATAATATTAAATGTTTATAGAGCCAATTATGATATAACCCTATATGTCATCATCATAATAATGTACTAAATAGTTTCATATTAACATAAGTCACAGATTCCAGATCATTATAAACAACTATTTAATTTATAGCCCATTATAAGGTCAAATGATTTGGATCTTTAAAGCCTTCTATATTAAATTTATTAACTCATCATACTTTATCCATCTTATGACCTGTATCTTATATCTTTTAACCATTAGATAGCAAGAACAACTGTATCATCCAAACCACCAGTACGCCATTAGATAGAACAAACCACAAACCTCATCTTCTTTTAGAGATAGAGCCAATCCAAGATCGGTGAGAATATGTTTTAGAGAGAGAGGAAAAAAATTAAGAAGGTGTGTGATGAAATCTGTTACCAAAGAGAAGATATGTGTTTTCAGCAAGAATTCCTATAACATCTCAAACAACCCCAGATCAATTATCCCCTCAAATAGAATATTTGGTACCCGTGCCAGTTTATTAAGTTTTCGTTACTTAGATACAGACTCGAAAAGGAACATTTGGAGATAGTTGTATTTACTACAGGTCTAGAGGCGCACTAATAGCCGAGTCCTAAGGAAATAATTTAGACCCATTTAATTAGGATCCTATTTCGCTAAGAAATGAATTTGTACACACTTTTACATCAGGGATAAACAACACATATTTCAACTGAAAGAAATCCAGAAATTCAGTTTGGACATTTAGTTAATAGTACATTCTTTGATTCATTTACCATTTGGTTAAATGTTCTTTTGAAGCATATAAAATAGAGGAAATTGAAATCCTAACACAATGGAAGATAGATGGGTTAGCGGAATCTAGAGAGAGAAAAGATGAGAGAAAGCTTTCTAGTGAGAAAAAATGTAACTTGTATAATGAAATGACTAACCACCTCTTCCATGGCATGAAATAGGCTTAAATAGTATCTTACAAACCGGTCCATAGGCCTTGGCATGGGCTTACACGTTGGGCTTAATTACTCGGCCCAATACCGAATGTCATACGATTAACTATTACGACCGAGCGATTAATAAATGTAAAATACCAGTGCCTGAGTCTTTTTCTGTTTGAGGAAGGTATGTTTTGTATGATTGGGTGAGTAGGGCAAGTGTGTTGGTTAAGTTCTCAATTAAGTTGTCAGTTGGAGAGAGTCCCGAATCAAGTTGAGTGTTGTCAGCAAAGTGTGGTAGAACATATGTGGATGGTGGAGTTGTAGATGATAACATTTGACATCAAGGCAAGAGGATCAACAGTGTGTTGAGTGAATCGATCCAACATCATTTTGTTCTCATTGGCATGTGCCTCGTGTTGCTTCAGATAAGCATACAACTGATCATAGTTGGAGTCCCTCAAACCTCTATTCAGTTTCACTGCTGTTACAAATCTACCCCATTCAGGCAACATGTTATTAACAAACTTTGAATTCAACTGCATTCTGGACATGGTCATCTTGATGTTTCGTATGTCGTTGATGAGTTTGGCAAACTAGACACAGTAGTCGTGAATAGTTTCTCCTTTGTTCTGACAGAAGTGTTCAAAGTCATCATACAGTTATGATTTCCTATCTTCTTTTGTTAATTCAGAACCTTCCAGGAGCATCTTCGCATTATCTCAAATGTCTTTTGCATCAGTGTAATGATTGATAAGGGTGTAGATGTCTTTTGGTAACCCTTAAAGTAGGATATTTGTTGCCTGAATGTCAGCGTTATACCTATCCTTATCTTCAGGTGAAAGATTAGAATAGACTCGAGGTCGTTCTAGACCTAGATGTAAGGCACCTTCATTCCCTTCAGCAAGTGTTTACCGAAATGTTCCCATCTGAAAAGGTCCTTCATCAATTGACTTCAAGATGTTCACCACATTCTCTTTACCTCGACAATACAATCAAATACGTTGTTGCCATGATGCAAAGTCAGTCCTATCAAGCATAGGCGGTCGGGTATTGGAACCGGCA